>JABUQX010002226.1:0-27500 GCA_015478945.1 Trachelipus rathkii | reverse complement strand
TTATCGACACAGATATTTTTCATAAGCTTTTCTGGCACCACAGTAATAAGATCGAGGATCCAAAATTTTTATTTTTATATTTTTTTTATATACCTTTGGCCACACTTTAAATAAACTATCCAGAGCCTTATTTCTAAGTGAACATCATTATGTCGCCTAACCTTCATGACTGATTTTTTTTTCCTTTTTCAAACCATTTAGTTACATTTTTTTAGTCGGTACATGACCCTATTCATTAGTGACCTATAAATTTCACTCTACTCCTATGGTAGTTTATATCTTTTTAAAACCACTTTACCTTCTTACCAAGCTCCATCCTTCCAATTTTATCCTAAAATCTCAATGTAAGTTTTTTTTTTTGATGAATAGTTTCCTGGCCCTTCTAAGTTTTTTTTAGACGATATACAAGCTTTATAGTCTTTTTTTTTTTTTATGAAATATACAAGCTTTATAGTCTTAAGAGTAAGGCTCTTAATTATAATAACCATAAGTGCCACAATATTGATAACAACTTCCTTCTTCAACGAATAATAATAATAATAATAATAATAATAATAATAATAATAATAATAATAATAATAATAATAATAATAATAATAATAATAATAATAATAATAAAATAATGATGATAACGCGATCCTGGACCTTGCTTGTATTTTTTTTTTTAGTTTTATAGTTTTATATTATATAATTTTGCACCCACCTAAATATCCTTTGCACCCCAAAGAATATTTAGACGTGGCCTCCCCCCTTTGTCGCCCACGTCATATACATCAATTTCCTTCCATTTTTTTAGACTTGTCCTTAATCATGCCCCCCCCACACACACTTTTTGTATATAATCAGTTTTAATATTACTTGTTGTCGTGAAACCTCCATTAAACATTGATAAACTAATTTTATACTATATTTTTAATTTTTACACTTCAGTCACTAGGGATACTTTAGCTTATAAAATTTGTAATAATATACTTTCGATTTTTTTTTGTAAAATTTTTTTTTTGGTCATTTGTGAAAATAGATTTTTTTATATATTTTTCTTGATATTATCTTGGTTCCATCTATTTAGTTAATATGTTCAATAAACTTTTCCTCAAATATGGGACCAAGAAGAAAATTTCATAAAGGATAACTGATTTTTATATTTATAATTCTTTTTTTTTTTAATTTCTTTTATTTATTTTTTTGTCACGAGTTGGTTATAAATTTATTTGTATTTTTATATGTTTGCCCACTTTGGATTTTTTTCTTTATATTAATTATTTTTATTATGTTTCTAGGCACCTTTTTCCCCGCACCTTATCCTCGCGCATTATTAAAACTGAGACGCAGTCAGATCTATTACTACCCTACAAGGCCTTAACATTGAAAATCACGAAATAAGTTTTCGTGAAATATATATATATATATATATATATATATATATTATATATATATATTATGTGTGTCTTTTTATGCTATATATATATATGATTATATATATATTATATATATATTATATATTATATATATATATATATAATTATATAATATATATATATTATATACTCATATATATATATATATAATATATATATATATATTATATATATATATATATATATTAATTATATATATATATATGATATATTTAATTCTCTATCAAGAAACATTTTAAACCTTTTCGCATAATTTAAATAATTTAGGGAAAAAGTTGAATTTTTTTTACTATTCTTTTTTTATAATTTTGTTGTCTTATAAACTATTTTTAATTCTTAAATTGTTTAAAGTATGTTGGTAGTTTATTAACCAAAAATAAAAATTGGGGGATTCAACTTCCAAGGGGAGTGGGAGAAAGATTAAAAATACAAATAGCCATCAGTTTTTTCACTTTCAGAGCTCGATCTTTGCTTGAAATTAGTCAGCCAGCAAGATGCGCCTCTTTAATGTGATTTCAAAAATAAATATATTGTAATGGTTTTAATGTTGAGGCTACAGCTGTTATAGTTATCTAAGAGCAAGGGTGGGAGAAATCCCCCATATTTTAACCTCCATAATTTGAAAGTATTAGTGGTGGGTAACTAAAATTCGCGGAAAGGAGTTTGGAAACTAAATAACCCTATACTGCAAATTTTCCTAAAAAATCTTAAGAACCCAGTCATGATTTCTCCTGGAATGGCCTTACTGCTTCAATCCACTTTACTTCAATCTCCCAGCCAGTCGATTCCCAGCACACTCACCACTATACATCAGCTTAACCAACCGACTATCATCCATCCTTTCCAAATAGACTAAACCATCTCCAAGTACTCCTGTTTTCTTCTGTCTTTCATTACCTTTTTGCAACACCACACAAATCCCTAATGCATTCATTCCTATATTATCCATTCTTCTCCATAAACCCCTAACACGTCCCTAATCTCTGAACAATTGTACCTTTAGATCTATACCTCTTATTCCAGAACGTAGTTTCACTAATATACATTAACACAGGTAAACAACAAACTCTCATGCAAAACCCTAGCCACTCCAAGACTTTAGTCCCTTTGCATCCACTAAAGGATTTAATTGCACCGGCCACATTCCTGTTATTTACAACTTTCCAAAGAATAGTTATTTAACCCATTTTTCCAATATATATATATTATATAACTTATTATATATATAAATATATACTATATATATATATATAATATATATATATAATATATATATATATATATATATATATATATATATATATAATATATATAATATTATAATATATATATATATATATATATATATATATATATATATATATATATATATAATATATATTATATATATATATTATATAATTTCCAAGATAAAAGAAAAATAAAAATAATACTCGTTACTTACTTCATCAATCGATACTCAGAGAGTCGAAGAAGAAATTCTGTTAAATTCAAACTCAAATAAATTCTTTCAAATTTCCCTTTCGAGCTACATTTGTTCAGACGCTAAAATAATAATAATAAATAATAATAGATAATAATAAATAATAATAAATAATAATATAATAATAATAATCAATATATAATAATAAAATCCTAAATAAATCGGAGAAGTGAAGAAAATGTCGTTGCCTCTTTTATATGTGATTAAAACATACAAAACTATCGAGTCTATTTTTATAATTACAGAAAAAGAAGAGGAGAAAATTCATCTTTGAAGAAGGATTTGAAGTGATAGTTTGATTTTGTTTGTGTTGAAAAAGAAGTGAAGTGTTTAATAAGATTTAATAATAGGAATGCGTTTGTATATTAGTATATTTATTATTGTATTTCTTATATTAAGATAAAAAAGGAGGAGGTGACACCTTGTTAATAATTTACCTTTTTTAAGTAAAAGACATTCGCAGTAGTTTTGTTTGTGTGTTTTACAGCAAAGTTGGATCCAACTTTGTTGTATCATTTTAAGCAAAGTTTAAATACTTAATTTAAATACTTAATTATCTTAAATCATAATGATCTTAATTCCTAAAACTTCTATTTTAATCATCGATCTAAAAGAAACTTGGGTGATCTCTTTAGCTTCAGTAGACTTCTTCAGGTGAGCTATATTAAGAGACTATAAATCCAAATTTTTAGAAGAAGTAACGTATAGCAATAATGGGTCGGAGGAAGGAGGAGGATGACGGAAAAAGTCATAAATATTGTAGAGAAAATTAAATTATATATGGGTGACGTGAGAAGAAAATTATAGAGAACACATGAATCACATACTTAAGCTTCTCTGATAAAACATTTTTAATTTTGTCCTACTACATCTGTACTAAATTTCCCTTTAATTGAGTTTCAAGAAGAAGTTCTAAACTAATCTAGGCACCTCCTCTTCTAAAGGAAAATGATTTCTTCAAATTATCTTCTTTCTTCTTCAACACTAATGAAACAAATTAAAACCAATAAAAATGTATTAAGCGAAATCAAATTTTATCAGCTACATCATCTTCTAAAAGGGCAACTTCTTCATCGCAAATTTCTGTAAGTTTGTTGTAATTAATACTTTCTAAATCAAAATCAAGTTTTTCTAATTTTTTAATAAGTGATTCCAACTGATTGGTATTCAAGTTGGAATATAAAATTCATAATCCAATTTATAGATAAAAATGGACGAGAGTAATGAAAGTATTGGATGTTTTCATAGCTAGACACATGAAACAAAAGAATATACAATTTTGCTTAATATATATATATATATATATATATATATATTTATATAGTATATATATATATATATATATATTATATATTTATATATATATAATATATATATATATATATATATATATAATATATAAAGGAAATATGAGAGAGGATACATGGTTTATAGAATGGGATATTTGGGATAATAATTTCCCATTAAACTGATAAAAGAGATAATCTATGGAACTAATATCAAAATGGTGAGCTTAGCATAAGATATCTTCCTTTAACTTTTTAAAGGATTTTCAAGTGTTTAAGTAATAAAAATAGATATCATCTTTTAACCATAATTGACAGCAAATTCTTGATAATTTGTGAGATTATTTTCTGTAGATAAAAAAAAATTATTTATTATAAAGTTAATTCTTTAAGAAAATTAAATAAAATATAATGTATTTCCCATAGAAGCAAAAAGGCAAAAGAAAAATATGAAAAAGCTCATTTCACATATTGGTACATAAAATGCTAGGCATGTAATATTAGTATTTAGTCAGCCAATTAGTAACAACAAAAACGAATTCAATTTAACTTTCACAAATTCTAAATAACCACAAAAACATAAATGAAGCAGAAAGTGATTGGTTTAATATTAATAGCGGAGTGAGGCAGGGAATGTGTTTATGTCTCCTTGGTTAATTCAATTTGCAAAAGAATTAGATGGTGGGAAGTGGCAGGGAGCAGATTTGAAATGAATGGAGAATGGAGAAGTGGAGAGTGTCCTACCTATTATATGCGGATTTGGTTTTGTATGGCGAATTTGAAGAGTTTGAGAGGATTGGTAGAGAGATTTGGCAGGGTGTGTAAAAGGAGGGGTTTGAAAGTAAGCGTAGATTAGAGTAAAGGTTATGGTTGTGAGTGGAAGGACAGGGACGCTCGGTGTGAAAGTGGTATGTTAAATGGTGAGCGGCAGCTGGATCAAAGTTGTCTACGTTTTAAATATTTAGGATATTTTGGGGATGAAAAGAGATCGAATAATTCAGAGTGGTGCTCATGAACGTTTGTGAATTGGCAGGAAAGGTTGCTGGTGGCAATTTAAATCGTTGGTGGATGTAAAGGGACTAGTCTTAAAGATGACGACATTTTACATGAGGGTGTGTTGTTTACCTGTGTTATTGTATAGTAGTAGACTTATGGTCTTGAGGATAAGAGGGTATAAGATCTAAAGTTTTCAAATTGTTGATTTTTTTTTTTTTTCTAGTAATTTTTGTGAAAAAGAGCCATGGATTTTTGGCTTTTTGGCTATAGTTAATTGGCTATTTGGACCCTTATAATTTTTCATCATAAGAGGTTCAAATAGCCAATTAAACCATAGCTCAAAAAAGCCAAATATCTAGGTGGGCCTTTTTGCCACCACTCGGTTCAGAATGGACATCTTTAGGGTGTATTAGTGTAGAAGAAGTGATCAAAGATGAGGAATGAAACAATATTAGAGAGTTGTGATGGTGGTGAAGAAGGGGTAAATGAGATAATAAATGAGAGGTATGTTGAGATGGTTTGGCCATGTGGAAAGGTTGAATGATAGTCGGTTGATTAAGCGTACGTATAGTGGTGCGAAGTGGGTTGCGAGTGTGCTGGGAAATCGACCGGCTGGGGAGACCGAAAAAAAGTGTATTGAGTCAGTAAAAGAATGGCTGGTGTTGGAGGAGAGAAATGTGAAAGTTTGGCAGAGGCGAGAAAGAAAGGGTGCATAATAGGAGTAAATGTTTTGTTTTGAAAGGAGGTATGGTTGTGGCCCATGTGGGCCAAGGTGATGAACCCACATTGACGAGATGCCATAGTGAGGGTCCGTCCGTCGGCCCCCGTTAAGCTCTAAGGGTGGATTTTCCGAACTGCGAAGAGTTTTCACTAAGAGGTATAAAAGGGGTGGTAAGGTTGGGCTTTCTTTTCGACTTGCGTCATATTCTTCTACTACTTTTCTGTTTCTGGTGTATGTTACGCACCTTACCTTTCGGGGAGGGAAAGTGGGGTGATGATGATTTTATATATATATAATATATATATATATATATATATAATATATATATATATATTATATATATAATATAATATATATATATATATATATATATATATATATATATATATATATATATAGTATATATTATATATATATATATATATATATATATATATTATTATAGTATAGTATATAATATATATATAAAGTATATATATAATATATATATTATTATATATATATATATATATATATATATATAATATATAATATATATATATATATATATTTCACATGGATTTATCTGTTCAAGTCAATATATGAAAAACAAAATTTGTGATATCTATTTTCTTCTTCATTTATCAAATTTTATCTTTTCAGATAAAATATATTATTTTTCTCACGTACGCTCCAGAACTCATTTAATCACGTATTCAAAGTCCTTTTAACTATTTACTTTTCCTATCATATTTATTTTTCAACTTCCCTATCACTTGAAACTGAAGCTCAAATCATCCCCCTCTCTTCCACCCCCTATTTTTCACCCCCGAGATAATCTCTTGTTCCTTTCAAAATTCTTATTCTGACGCTTGATGCTCTGCCGTATAGTCGCCTCTCTTTTAATAACAGTTACTTCATTTTTGTGAATTTCCGGTAAGTTTTGAAATTTGTTTGAATTTATAAAACTATTTTCACTCGCTAACATAACTTCTACATTTTTCCATCGTAATAATTATTGCCGTTGAAATTTTTGAAAAGATCGTCTGAATTTAATTTTTTTTAAAGATTTATTTTCATTATTTACATTTTAATGAAACTGGGAGTTTAGGACTATATTTATTTTTTTTGTGTTTCCCCCTGCTGTTACATAAACTTCCTCCCAAACTCCAAAGAAAATATATATTATTTTCGCTCCAGATTCGTGTTCGATTTTTTTTATATTTTCTTTCACTTGTGATCCTTACCTAGTTCCATCTTTTCAATGTAAAGCTTTTGGTGAAATATTTCCTGGCCTTTTTAAGTTTTTTAAAATAGTAAGTCCATAAGAGACCACGTTTAATAATAATAATAAGGATTATATATAGGAGTTTAATAAATAAAGAAATGATAAACTGCGAAAATAAATGAAAATAATAATAATAATAATAAAGAAAAAAAAATTTTATATTAATAATAATAATAATAATAATAATAATAATAATAATAATAATAATAATAATAATAATAATAATAATAATAATAATAATAATAATAATAGAAAAAAAAATGAAAATAATAATAATAATAATAATAATAATAATAATAATAATATATAATAATAATAATAATAACATTTATAATAATAATAATAATAATAATAAAAAAAAAAAAAAAAAAATGAAAATAATATTAATGAAGAATTTTTTTTTATAAATTTGCTTTTCGATCTTGAACCTTGCTTGGGAAATTTTTTTTGTTGCACCCCTTTAAATAAATAAAGCATTTGCAAATATTACCTGCTGTTCGAGTTTTATTTTTAATCATATTAATATAACATACACTCCCTACACTTCTACCACCAGAACATTCTCAACTTTCAATTTATTTTTGAAAAAATTTAAAAATTAATTTTAGAAGTTTCTTGGCTCCTTTTTTTATTTTGTTGTTACTAAACTCATTTTAATTTTTCATAGACCAAGAATAGTTTTTGACAATATGTAAAATTTTCTAATTTTTGTATTAAAATTTGGGTTTTAATAGTCAAATTTTTGTGAATCTGTTTTAAAAGATTTTTTTTAATTTCAGTTGAAGATTGTGCCAAAAAATTTTTAGAAAACTAGTTAAAGGAATTTTTAACCAAAAAAATCAGCTTATGGGATGAAATAAATTTTTGTATGCTCCTTTTTGTTATTTATGTTTAATTTATTTTTTTTATGTCTTTTTAGCACCTGCTTGCCGTACCTTAATTTTTGGAACTACGTATCCGTTTGTGACGTGTTATGATCTTTTGTAAAATAAATTGTGTCTGATTCTAGAGTTTGGAGTTTATCAATTTACCTGCCAAAATTGGTTAGTCATGTTTCCACAAGGCCTAAAACCCTTACAATTGTGCGCATACTACACTCAGCTTTGAACGAGACTAATAATCTGCAACAGATTTTTTTTTTATGGCAAAGTGGTAGACCTTGCAAGTGGTGTCTATATGTGTGCAAGAATATAGTCTCAAACAGAGTTGCTTATATTTCCGAGAGTGTGTAAGAGCGATCCTACGCATTCGGGCCAGCACTTTTGGATTGAGACCGGAGCACCCTCAACTCTTTCACACAAACACGCAAGAGCTAAAGTCTCCGTGTGAGTTGGTGCACACATATAAGGGTCTTTTATGGCAGGTTTCATCGAGAGAGTAAACGGTAGTTGAGCAAATTGATAACGTCTCTTTATTCTACCGATCAGTAATCTCACTTTTTTTTTAAATTTTTTTAAAAAAAGTCAGACCACTATAATTTTTTGAACAATGATATAGATAATAATGTCTCTTAAATCTATATCCATCACGGGTAGGGGGGAGCTTATAGGGTATGGTTGAGGCAGCGCTGGTGGAAGAGGTGTCGTGAGAAGAGGAGCGGGGGTGTGTCATGGGGAGGGGCGTGTGCGTGAGGGACGAGAGGACCACATTATTTTGGGCGGCTATATTGTTTTTTGTTAATCCCTAACGGATGCTTCCCCACTACCATAACTATTATGATGAGCATTGAGTGAGGATAGATCTACATACGAAAAGCGAGCATTCAAAATCACTTTATTTCAGTCATAAGCCTGCCAAACTATTCCTTTATGCTCTCTCTATTTGCACATAAATTGGCAACATATACACAGGTCCTATACGAATGTCTAACGAGCAGTCTTGACTTCTTGAAGGGTCGTCAAAAGAATTGAAGCAAGTGGGTTAGTGTTTGGGCACAATCCCCTAGTTCCTCGACACTGTGCACAAATTGTGAGAGAAAAAAATCTTTTAAAACAGGCAGTAATTGTCCAGCATAAAAATATTATTGCTTTAAAGAATTGGCATTTTCGTCGATAAACCTACATCAGGTTAACGCGCTCCAGATTTCGCATAATAACTAGATCTACCACAACAGATATCCAGAAAAATCTTATAACAATCACATGTGAGTACTAATCGACAGAACCTAATTTTTCTTAAATGGTGCCCTCGAACACTGAAAAATTACTGAGCATTTAATTTAAAGGGATTTTTACTAAGCTACACTGGAAATGAACTATATTATAGACCCAGAAGAAGTTGGAAGGCGCCTATGAAACACTCTTTCCTTATTGCATTCAAGCTTCTATTATCTCCATTCTCATAATGTTGCTTTATTCGACAGTATTAAATTGTAGTTGAGGATGTTACCTGCGGAGATGGAGTTTAGTTACCCGATGGGTACACGGAGGAGTAGTCCGGTATATCATCCTTCAGCGTTCAGGCTAGTTTAAATCATCTAAAACTCCTGCTCACCCAGCAGGCAAGGCTTTAAATACAGTGTATTTGTCTCATAATAGCCTTTATTTTCTTACGTTCTTGTTCCAAACGTGGGACGCGTTCCTACAAGCCATAGACTGACATTATTACCGCTCTACAGCTTGTTCTGCCATTTGTTCAACATTTCTATCTCCGTAAAACCGAAATTTTCGTTATTGTGAACTTTTCAAGAAATTCCCTATCAACCCTGATTTATGGATCTTCATCGTACCAACATAAATAACTATAAGTAGAAAAGTCCTGATTGGGCCGCTTGTCATGACCTCTATTTCCGTATATTGTGTATGCCTTCAGCCTCTAATATCCACTTTCAAATAATACGGTCTATCTATTCGCTCTCAAAATATAATCATTAATTTTATGGCCAAGAGGTCAGGATATCTAGACACTCCTCTCATATCCGTCAATTATTTCAAACTCACGAAGATTTTAAATAATTCGTCTCATATTTAACACGTTCAAAGCTTCTCTACTTTATACAATAATTGCGTGTACAAATTTACCTTCAAATTCCGACCTAGAGGTCTCTAACTGTGTGTATTTAAACTGTCGAGTAAGAGGGGGTCATATTATATTATTCGAGAACTCTCCAATATTTGCTTCATCTTTTCAACCTATATTGCTCTTTCTTATTTATGAAAAATGTTACTTACTTAAATATATCACACTCTAGGTTATTATTATGGTTCCAATCCTAGAGCTCAAATGATTAAATGAGTTTCTCGTATAGTGTAGTTCTAATAATTATTATTCATCTTAACACCATTACTGATTGAATAGC
The DNA here is from genome assembly GCA_015478945.1 of Trachelipus rathkii. Classification (NCBI taxonomy): domain Eukaryota; kingdom Metazoa; phylum Arthropoda; class Malacostraca; order Isopoda; family Trachelipodidae; genus Trachelipus; species Trachelipus rathkii. Next base: position 17,031 of record JABUQX010002226.1, on the reverse strand, counting down.
AATGTCCAATTCTACATCAGACAAATTATAAGCAGACATTATAAATTTCATTTTTTTTCAAATTTATAGTAAATTTGATACTACTTTCCGAGTGAGATTTATTAATTTTCATTATTTGATCCTTGCAGTTCTATACAATATAGGTGATAGCTTTTTGTTGTAGAACTCTATAGGTACTGGCTGTTACCATCCAAATCAATTTCGGTAATGAATCGCATTAATTATTAACCCGTGGAGTCTACAACCTTCGACATATTTAACAAATTCCGTGAAGAACGTAAAACAGAAAGGCACACTTCCAGGTAATAAATCATATATGGTAGAGCCTACTAAATCCATAATTACGAATCCACTCCCTGATGACCAATATGATGATCGAAAAAGCCTTATAGACACAATTATTATTATGGGACAACGAAGATTAGCACTAGGTAAGGGAATGTGACTACAAGTTATTGAAAATGCTGACAAACCTAGTAAGAAAAACAGAAATTATTTTAAACATGAGGGAAGGACACGAAACTACGTAAGGACAGCGAACAAATATATCTATATATTAATTTCCTCCCCTTCCCTTCCGAATAGCTTATATTGGAGAGGTGTAATATATTTGGCCAGTAGGAATTCATGTATAGTGTTAACCAGCAGGGTTGATAAAGATCACAAACAATATCAAAAAAAAATTATAATCACAACACAAACTGCAAAGTCCTAAACTGTTCCTCCACAGTTTTCATTAAAACTCTTTGTTATAATAAACACTACAGATAAAATAATCCAACAGCAGTATCGTTTAAAGTATTATTCATAACAAATAAGTTTAAAATGTGTCACAAGCACCTCTAAATAAACTTTTCTCAACAATTTTTTAAATATCATTAAACGTGAAACATAATTATATATTAGATTTATAATCAGCTAACTCTCTGGCATGCCTCAGTAATGATCTAACTAATTTTAAAATGAAAAGATCAGATTATGCTAGAAGCGTTATGTTAGCATGACGTATAAAAGTTTGTAGGATTATGAGTTTTGCACAAAATTGAGTCTCCGCTGTGTTGGAATTTTAGATTGTAACTACATATTTTAAGCCCGGAACAACAGAAACTGAAAGAAATAAATATGTCCAATCCAAGTGTATTACCACATACTATATCGAAAAGATCATATCAGCAACTTCCCGGACAAAGTTGGTGAAGAGTGGCAATTGAAATCCACAAAAAATTAATGGTTAACAACTTGTGCTCAATATAAACTCATTTTATCATGTAGTACCGACCTAAAGTTATCTTGAGCATTAAAAATTATCAGAATTAACAGATAGGGGTAATGCACACCAAGTAATTCGCAAAGCCCAAAGAGTAGTTGTGCCCAGAGGTGAACAGAGATGGGAAGATAGCCAAGAGGCAAAACACTTTTCGAGAAAAAGTGAGTAATAGTTTAAGACAGAGTTCCAAAGTATGGTGTGTGATAGATAGCTCAAGTCGAGCAGACTCGAAATTGGAGAGAGGTATGAACGAAGAGAAGAAAGTTTTTTCAAGGGAGTGTGGTAGAATGAGATGGGATTTGGGAAATGGATTAAATTATGTCATCAGGAGCTCATTCTTTTGACACTATGGAGGGTTTTTGCGACGGAATAGTGAGATAATTATAGGTAGGTAGAGGATAGTAATGTTTGCTTAAGAATAAGGCTACATCGATTATATAGGTCTTATTAATTGTAGAGTAGGATAGTAGTAGTAGGATATTAGACTAGTGACTTATTATTATTATTATAAGAGGAATAGTTTAATTTAGAGTAGTAGCACAAATAAAACTTTGGTTGGACTGTATGATATTACACTTCCCTCATTCCTTTATTAGTAGTTTCTCCGAGTGTTGTAAATTCTCTTTCTTAGCTTCCAATGTATAACGGTTGGAGGAAACTCTTGCTACTCTTCAGCATGCTCGTTATTTTCTTCCATATGTCTCGCATTAAGTGCTATAAGTTTGAGTAATGACATTGGCTCAAAAGTAAGAAGACTGCAAGAATTAGTCAAGTATTAAGGTTCCATTTATACAACACACTGAGATTAGTTGGCTTTTCTATCTAAACTTCTTAATAAGCTTATAACTTACTTGCTCCACGAGTTGTTTCCTAACTTTTTGCAACCAGGTTTATCACATTAACTAAATATCATGCATCTGTAAATATATTATTCACTACTACGACTCAACAGTCATAAATCTCACTTTTTCATAATTTCTCACTTCTTCCGCTTTTCATAATATTTACTTTTCTCACCGTCACCTTTGATTATGCATTTCGCTTTTATTACTGGTTCTTACCTATTTTCTTTATCTCTTTCGCTAGAACAATAACCTTTAACAAATATACCACTTCGACAAAAACACCCTTATTCTATTAATATATTATATATATTTACTCCACGCTTAAACACTTAATAATTTTCGCTATCATATATCATTTTTTTCTCTCTGTAATTACACTGCCACCTGCTTTATTATTCCATGGATTCAAGAGTTTCACTTGAACTTATGATATGGTATTACAAGTATTCATATCACACCTGAAATTAAAACTAGAGGAATTTACTAGAAGCTCCGAAACCCAATTTGGAGTCCATTTCACTGAAGTCCAGAAGAAACTGTTAATCTTTGCTTCTATTGAACATTTCGACATCAATAGATCACTACCACAACAGATACAGTTGCATTTTACCAAAACTAGCAATGCCCTAAATTATCCATTCAAGAATTTCAATCAACAACCACCAATAGTAGCCAGATTCCAGGCACAATAGCCAATCACACCAATCAATCAATTACCCCAATACACCAGTAGGAAATGGGCAAACCACGTCGGAATAACAAACTCCAGATATCGAGTAGATCCTACCACTACACCTGTCTGTTATAATTGTGGATATCACAAATAAATACCGCTACTCTGAATTTTGTTCTTCCTGCTGCAGACTCCACCAACTTAAAACAAAGTGAGACTGTCCACATGCACTTTGGGAGTCAGCTTTGCAGCAAGACTTGAGAAAGAATTAAACTCCTTTTCCAAGAAAGAAGCAGCTACCAGTTCCCACCAATCTACAGAAGGGAAAACATTAACAGAAATGGCCACCATGAAAACAAAAATTTCGCTACACCCAGAAGAGGAAACAGGGAGTATCCCAGAAAGAACAACTTACCTCCTCACCTTTATTAGTACTCTCTGCCTTACATAGGAACACAGGCACGCTCTCCTAACCCAATTAACTATCCTAAGCAACCTAGTTACTTAAACCCACAGCATTCAGCATATATAGAAGAAAACGTTAATACACAACAGCCCACAACTTCAAGCACAGACTTTGGTATTTCAAATATCTCATTAGGTTCACCTTCACCTATACACTTTGAAACTGAACATCCAAACATCCCGGAACTCAAACCTCAGACATCTAAACCCCTTTTCTGTACATGCGGGGAGAGTGTAATTGCATCGACTCTACTGCCGTCTCATTCACAACAACCCACAAAAGAAACAAAGCTCAGTTTTTTATTAACGCTCTTTCTTCTAACCATAACCACTACCTTCTAAAATTTTACACCCACCATTAGATGTTTCACAATCAAAATTACCACAACCCCCTTACATTCCATATTTTGAGTTAAATGAATTGGCAGAAATACAAACAGAATATTACCCAGTTATCATCACCATCATTCAACACACAAAATGAACAATCTACGGAAAAAATATTTGGCCTACCACTTACCCTTACTCACAATTATGCTCTATTATGCCCAACTACAGGCATGCTAAATACAGGTGCTATGAGATTACTTATTAAATATTCTTTAAACAATCAACTTTGCTCATTTGAACCACTTACCTTGCGGAACATGAATATAGTTCTCAAATTCATCTCTAATAATGCGATAACATATTATGGTTGTACTGAACTCGCCCTTCTCATAGAACGTATCCCCTTTTCTGTAAATCTTTGTGTAGTTTCCAACGACTGCTCCGGTAATGTGCTTTAGTGAGGGATGAGCCTATGAGACTGATAGTCATCAAAGTAATTATTTAAAATTGTCTGGGTGGGAGAGTATTTAAAAGGTGGAATTTGGAGAGATAATAATTAATATAATGTTGTAGAACATTGATGGTATAATATATGCTTAAACTTTTAGTTACATTGAATTTATGTCTATTCAAACTAACCATTAGGCCTTATATATGATAGGTATTATAATATGAGCGTAATATATATCTATAAGCTATACTATATATATAAGTATATATATATATATATATATACTATTAAAATATAATATATATTATATAATATATAATTATATATATATATATATATAGCTCAGATGGTTGCAGATACATCACAGCAACGTTTAATGTTCGTCACACTCGTCACATCACACATACGTCGTATATGGGACATTGCTGTTACATCTTATGTATGTACGCTTTTTCGTTCCCAAAATAACGTATTTTGTGATCTGACATTGTTACTTTTAAATATTTCTCGTGTGTAAGAAATTACACGTCAGGCGGTATCGGATAACCTCTTTAAAAATAACAAACACCGTGCTTTTTTTCTCCAAATTTCTATAATTCTTTCATAATCTTTTTCGTTTTGTTTCTTGATTCTATATGTCATTGCAAACAGTAAGTAAAAACGAAAAATTGTATTATGTATATGTAACTTTTAAATTTTATCAAATGTGCGTACAGTAATTCTTGTCAATTAAATATAATTAATTATGTCTCCTAGTCGCGGTATGCTTTAGTGAAAGTGAGTTTGGGAGTGACTGTCAGTGAATTATTTCAATTATTCTTGTTAAAAATTTGTTTTATTATATGTTTCTGTTTATTAGGTGTTTCAAGTTAGAATATTTATTTTATTTCTTTATATATTTTCTCTTTTGTTGCAATACTCAATGCAACCTCAATATATGAAATGTTTGAAATTTATGTCGGCTAGTTAAGCCTACTTATAGATTTTTTGAAAAGCAACTTTTTACCACAGATAAATTAATAATACACTATTCAGTTATTAATATGTGTTATATATATATATTAGTTATATATATAAATTAATATAGTATATATATATAACTACTATCTGAGGTATACTAGGTAGCATTATATATCATATATATAAATATATATAATATATACACTATATCATATATATACTGTATAATTATAATATTATATATAATCTCATATATTATATAGTATATTAACATTTACAATAATATATATACAAACTTGGCAAAGTTTTACTTTGTGGTAACTGAATTGGTGGACTGGCTTGAACTGGTTACGCCGCACTCATCGGCTGATGCGTGTCAATGGATGCAATCCACATCGCGGCTCCGTGGTTGTTAGTGTCTATCATCTACGTATATATATATCTACATAATAAATATAATATATGTATATATATATACTATATAATATATATCCTATATAGATCCATCTATATTATACTATGAGCTAAATATATAATCATTTATTTTTTTATTTTTCTTTCTTTTTCTTTTTGAGTGCAGGCGCTATAAGCCAGTCAAAGCCAGTCAGCCAATTCTAGATAGGCCACAAAGTAAAACTTTGCCAAGTTCTTTATATATTTACTACCCATATTATAAATATATATATATAGTTATTATATATATTTATATATAAATATATATATTATTATATATATATATATTAATTATATATATATCTTATATAATATACTATATATATATATATATATAGTATATTATATATATTATATATATATAATTATACTATATTATATAAATATATAATAAATATATATATACAAAGTTAACTAAATAGATGTCGTAAAACAACGTTGATGCAACGTTACCGTGTAACGTTGCGGGATGTCGTAGGAGTACGTCAATATTACGTTACCATATGACGTCGCAGTGATGTCGCACTTTTACGTCGCTGAGAGCTGACATTCCACATCCCAGGGACGTATATTATTATGTTACTTTTAACGTTGGCGATTGGTCAAAAATAGTATATCATCCCCACTTGTACGGACCACGGCTCACCTTTCTGGGTTCATATATATATATATTATTACCTAATCTATATTATTATATATATATATAATATTTATAGTATATTATATATATATATATATAGATATATAGTATATATTATAAAATATATATATATATATAATTATATACTACTATACTATATATATATATTATATATATTAATACTATATATATAAGAGTATAATATACGATATATATATATCATTATATATAAATATATTATATAACATCAATATATATATATATTAATATAAACTATATATATATAATACAAATATATATATCACTATATATATTGTATATCTCCCTATATACTATATATAGAACGACAAATAATATATATATATAAAAATACTATAGTACTAGTATTATATATATATATATAATATATAAGTAAGCTATATAATATATTGTATATATATACTGCTATTATATATATTATTATATATATATACTAAAGTCCACTATGTAATATATATATATAATAGGTGGATATATATTATATATATATACTGTATTATATCACCTCTATATACTATATATTCATCCACGAAAATTCTGTTCCCCTATTGGACTGGAGGAGAAGTGGTATACGTTATCATGCACCTGAAACAGAAAAGTTAGTAGCAAGAACATGACACAAGTCGAAATAAAAGCCTTCAGTATTACCGCCCCTTTATACCTATTAGTGAACTCATCGCTCGCAGTCAGAAAAATCCCAGCCTCTCAGAGCTTCACGGGATCCGCACGATGACCCACTCACCTATGGCCATATCGTCATGTAGGGTTCATCCCTTCCCCCAAGGTGGGCCACACCCAGTTACACCCTCACATCCCGCATTTACTCCTATTATGCACCTTTCTTTCTCGCCTCTCCTCTGCCAAACTCACACTCTCTCTTCGAACTACCAGGCATCCTTTATCTGAGTTAATCCATTTCCTTCGTCTTGCCACTCGGTTCAATTCCCAACACACTTTATTCGACTATACATCTGCATAAACCAATCTGACTATCATCCATCTTTCTGCATGACCAAACCAAGAGCCATTTCTCATACCGTACTTTCATTATTCTCTCATTATATCCCTTTCTTCACATCACATACACAGAACCAAAACTCTCTCAATACCTTCACCCAGTTTCTCATTTTATGAATCCTTCTCATACCTAACAAATCCTTATAAGGATGTCCATCTGAACACATTGCTACTGTAGATCTATACCTCTTTATTCCAGACCATAGTATCACTACTGTCATTATAACACTGTAGCAAGTACTCATTAAGGCCCTAGCGCGACTCAAGACTTCGGTCCCTTTAATACCACCAACGGATTTTAATTGAGCAGCAACTTTCCTGCCATATCAAAACTTTCCTACTTACATATCTGCATCATCCGTTCCCTTAAAATCTAACATACTCATTCATCCACTAAATATTTAAACTCAGGAACTTTTTCCAGCTGCTCACATCTAACATAACTTACAACCGTAGGGACTGTCATCACTTGCCAACTCCATAAACCTTACTCTAATCTACGTTTAACTCACAACCCCTTTCCTTTTACACACCTTGCAAATCTCTCTCTACCAATCTCTCAAAGCTTTTTTCAGATTCACACACAAAACTCCATAATCATCGGCAATCATATAATAGGTAGGGAACCGTCCACTCTCTTCCATTCGTGCCATCATTCTAATTACCATTCCTGCCTCCCACCACCTTTAATTCTCAATCCCAATCCATATAGCAAATTGAATAAGAAAGAGCATGACTACACCCCTCTGCCTCGCCACTCCGGCTCATTAATATCTAAGACCTAGATCACACTTTTGACACCCATTTATTCTTACCACAGACTTCAACTAGTGGCGTCAATACATAATTTTGAATTCCACTTCAGAAGGGACACCCTACCACACACCCAACACCAACTATTTACACTTAAACACCTGCCAAAGAGCTTTCCTATTAATCCTATCATTACGCCTGTTGCAAATCCATCAAAACATTACATACAATATATATATATAATATAATATATATAATTATATAATAAATATTGCTATATATATACGCTTATGAGAATAATATAATGTACTTCTCATATTCGCTATCATATCTATGTATACCACTCACCTAGAGGTATAATATAAATAATATTATACATTATATAATATAATAATATAATACCATGATAATATAATTATCATCAAGAAATTATTATATAGTATGGTATATATTATATTGATCTATATATAGTACTCACGGAAAATACTACCTATATACTACTATATATAGTATCTCCCCTTATAGTATTCCAAATATATATTATATATTATTCTTTTTCCTATATTATATATTTATATATATATATATATATATTAGTATACATATATATATACAAATAATTTATTATATATTATATATATATTAATATATAAATTATATTATAATAATATATATATATATATATTATATATATATTAATATATATAGATTATATATATTATATATTATACATATATATATATATAACTATTATACTATTATATATAGTTATATTTAATATATATATAATAGTATATTATTATTTAATACCTATTACTATTGATATCTTATATATTATACTAGTATATATTTTATATTATTTATATAATACTATAATATATACTATATTCATAATATAATATGATATATAAATTCACTTATATATATATATATATCACTATATATTATAATATAGTATATATATATATTTATATATATACGATATATACACACTCACTCTATATAACTATATTATATAATATAAATCAATTAAGTTTTATTTAAATGTATTTGGAGACAACAATTAGTTATTATCCTTAAATAATTTCCCAAACCTGAACTAAATTCCAAAATTTGGTCTTTATAAACATTTTGCAAGATTTAATAAAACAAATGTCCCTCGTATTCAGGTTATGAAGAACCATAGTTAATTACTCGATGCAATTTCGCCAGCCTACATATATTACTATAATATAATATACTAATATATATATAGTTATTAATATAGTATAATTATATTATAATATTAGTATATATATATTATATATATATATATATTATATAAATGATTTCTAATTACAATTAATATATAATACATATATATATTAAATTATATAGATAAAGTCATAATATATATATATATATATATATATATATATATATATATAATATATATAATATATATTAGAATATAATATATATTTTTTTTAATAATATGTATGTGTGTGTGCTCGTGTGTGTTGTGGTGTGTGTGGTGTGTGTGTGTGGTGTATGGTGTGAGGTGAGTGTCAAGCTTCAACTATGTGTGTGTCTTTGGAGTGTTGCGTGTGCCGTTTAGAGGACGATGAGAGAGACCGAGAGAGCACGGAGAGAGAGAGAGACGAGAGAAGAGATAAGAGAGAGAGAGAGAGACGAGAGAGAGAGAGAGCAAGGAGAGAGAGAGAGAGCCAAAAAACGATCGAGAGAAGAGAGAGAGAGAGAGAGAGAGAGAAGAAATGGGAGAGAAATATAAATTATTTAAAAAATAAAAATAAAATCAAAATAATAAAAAACTAATTGATTTGATATGTTAATATGATAAATATTAAAATTCGGAATTTTCTTTGTTTTTCCAATTTTTTTTTGTTTTTTAGAACAAAAAGCATTAAGGGGACAGGTGAACCTTTTTGTTGGCAACACAATACACCAGCTTTTACGCAAAACCGAGACGTCGACCTTATTTTCAACAATTACACTTATTAGCTGCTTATAAATTTAAGCATGATAGTATTTTATGTTATGTATTCGCTCTATGATTTTTCTATATATATATATATATATATATTATATATACTGTTAAAAGCTGTATAGTGTAATCAACTTTTACAAACAGATTTTCATATTACTAAAAACTAATTCTTATATACCATATATATTATAAACATTTAATATTTATATTTATATATATTTTCGTTACACTTTCCTTATATATATATAAAATATACTATATATATATATAATATATAATATATATATATATCCATATATATACTATAATACACATATATATATATAATATATATATATATATATATATATATACTATATAAATTATATATTCATAATATATCATATAATAATATTATTATATATAGTATATATATATATATATGTATATATAATTATAATATAATATATATATATTAATAATATCATATATATAATATTATATAATATATATATAACTATATAATATATATATATATATAATTAGTGGCGGTCCAGCCACTTTTTAATACTCGTGCTCTCTCTCTTCCATCTAACTCTCTCTCTCTTCTTCTCTCTCTATATATATCATATATATTCATATATATATATTACATATATATATATTACCTATTATATATATATATATATAATAATAGTATATTATATATATATATATCATATATAAATTAATTTATAATTTATATATTCTATAATTATTTATATATTATCAATTATGATCTCCGGCTCTAAATTGAGATTACTAGGATATAAATAATATAAATAAAAGAGATAAGCCGTATACAGACATATATATACTAAGTAATAAATCACAGATAAAATACAGTAAACTAAGAGAATATTAAAAATTATAAAGAAGTTTATATATATAATAATTGACCTTTACTTTAAGAGGAGTGACCTATATATAAATACCCTCGACCCTATATATATATTATCCTTAAAATTATTTATATACTATATAATATATATATATTACCTATATATATATAATAAATATATATAATAATAACTATATATATATACATATTACTATTATTAAATATAATATATACTATATAATTATATTATATATACCTATATATATATATAGTATATACTATATTATATACTATACTATATATAATAATAAGATATACAATATACATATAATATATATTAATATATATATATATATACTAATATTTATATATTGAGTATATATATATATATATATACATACCGTATATATTATATAAAACGGTAATGATTTTCAACTAATAAATATATGTATATATATATTTATTACTATATATATTTATTACTTTACTTTATATTATAATATAGTATAGTATAGTATATATATAGAATATAAGATATATATATATTAGTAATAGTATATATTATATATATACCTATATATACATATATATATATATAGCCTCATGATTAGAAAGAAAGTCATTAATTATATAATTAAATACTTGAAGTGTAGTGCATGTAAATTATGTTTTTATGGGGGGACCGTTTTTCTTATTGTTAGAAATCTATGACTAACTTAATTTTAATAAGTATTTTAGTACTTTATTTTTTCATTATAGAACTCTAAAGTATTTTATTAATATTTTATTATTTTATTCTTTAATTAAATGATTTTTTACTTAAAAAATATTTATTTATTATGAATACCTTTAAACGATTTTTATTTAATTAAAATGTTAATTAATTTAAAAATAATTTATACTCTAAATTCACTGAATATGCACTATTCCGCAACTGCTTATGGGGCACGGTTAGTCCTAGTTTTTAATGTGGTTAACAAAGGCGTTTATGTAAGTAGCGGCTAATTCTGCCTTTTTCTTTTCACAACTATCTGCATCTATCTTATAGAGTATTTATTTATGTAAATAATTTTCATTATCTTTGAAGTTCATTTATTTTTAAAAAATAACCGAGACATAATTATCGTAACATTATGAAATTCTATAATGTTAACTTGTCTATAATGTAGACTCGGTCTGAGCACGAGTAGCACGTAGTGCTCAGACTCGCTCTTGATATATACCTCATATATTATAGTATATATATATATGCTATAGTATACTTACTATATTATTAATATTACTTCAATACATTCTAGTATACCTATTCATTAACGATCACTTGTGACTACTTAGTACTGTATACTGTACTATTATATATATTATATACTCACTATATTAATATATAGTATATATATAATATATATATATATATATTATTATTTATGTTTCGTGTTGCAAATTTTGATTTTTCTATGCTCTATCATTATGCATTAAGGCGCCATGCCCGGTTAGGTGCCGTGCACCTGGACAATATGTCCCACGCTATAACTCGACGATACTTTTCGTCCTCACGGAACGGACAACCTGCGCGTTTCGAATAGACATTGTGTCATCGACAAATAAATTTAGGTAGGTTAGGTTAGGTTTAGTCAGGTTAGGTTAGGTTATATTGATTTAGGTTAGGTTTAGTTAGGGTAGGTTAGAAAATGTTTTATAAAACATTTTTAAGTTTAATATCCTTCTTATTTATTTTCTGCAAATGCTCAGGTATTAAACAGATTCAAGTGATCTCGTGATATATCTATAAATCTTTTCTGGTTCGTCAAAGGATTTTGTAGTCTTTCTTTCTTTAGGATTAAGAGAAGTTTGGTTGATGATAAATGAAATTATTCAAAAGCTTTTAACAGATCTAGTTGAATTGTGGTCATTAGCCCCAAAGCATCTTCCCTTGCAGGACTTATCTTTCACCTCTCACACCGTGCATCTCATTTTTAGTCTGTAATTTGGTTAAAATGGGCTCTTTTATTTTAGTCTCTAATTTATCAAATTATAATTTCTTAAATTTATTTTATAAATAATTGGATGACATTAAATCATAAGTGACTAATCTAACAACTAAAGTCTTCATTACTTCCTCAAAAAGATCTCGAATAAAAATAGTCTATAATTAAAATTTCAATATCGCTTGTGGAGCAATTTGTGTTTCTCCTATCTGCTAATTTGTGTAATTTCAAATACTCTATTGGTAGCAACCACGTCCATGCGTCTCTGCTTAGCCAAATCACGCCCACTCTGGTAAAATATACTTCTTAAGCTGTTTCTCCCTATATGGAGTCTTCCTTTATTCCTTGGTGAATTTGAATATTTTTGGAGACTCTCGAGAGATTCTCCTTAAATTTCCAACTCCAATAAAAGACTCTTTCCACTTTCCCTTATGTTCTGAAAAGGCTCGAATGGCTTATTTTCCTTGCTGGAATTCTAAATATCATTGTTATGTCAACATAAATTATAAATTTTCTCAATTTTCTCATATCGCAATGAACCTGAAAAGCACCTCATCACTACTCCGATTCCTAGGTACTTGTATGTTTATTGAAGAATAAATAGATACTTGATTTTTGATTTTTTTGGATTTTGTTGAGAAATTTATTTCTTGAGTGTGATTGTTTGAGCCGAGAAATTCGTGGAACGTCACCTGCGAAAATATAATTTGTATAAACAAAACTTTTTCTCTTAAGGTTCGGGTGAAGATTAAAAGAAATTCAGTTCTCTTAACCACGCGGATATTAATTGCTCCTGACTCACTCTGGACACGGTTGCAATAATCTTATTAAATATGTGCTTTAGTCTCTGACACAATGAAGCAGTAACACTAAAGCAAAGTGTGTGATTCTGTAATGAGAATATGCGATAATACTTTACATCAGAAAATAAGAAGAATAAAGACATGTTTGAGACATGGATGTTTATAGTGCACCTCTTCAGTGAATTACTACGTTGCAAAATTTGAATGAACACGAGTAGCCTTGCATATGAATATCAATATATCTAATTTTTTATATTTTCATTCCAAAATTAAATCACTAAATATTCTCCCAAAAAAACATTTAAAAAATATTATTAAATCGAGAGCTAACACAAAATCAAACATAAAAGCAAAGAGCAGGTATGCGCACTGATTTTATTTGGGTGGCAAATAAAGAATCCGAAGTGAAAAATCATGTTTAAAAATCAATGATTTTTTTCCGTGCCATCCCTGCCTTCCAAGTAATTTGAAATCCTGTTTCAGGCTACTGATTAATATCACACAACCAACCGGCTCTTCTACTCGCGCGGATACGCTCTCACTCTCATGGGCGGTGCAAGTTTACTACACTCACCATCCGAAGAGGAATAAAGAGGGCTAACCAAAAATAAAAATAAATTTAACAGTTTATTTTACAACGTAACACACACACTAGGCACTTAATGGCAGGCGTTCGAGCGGAAATGTAAACCATTTCGAAACCTTCAGACATTCTGTCTTTGCTCGACTCAAACCGCTCCTTCAAAACACAAAATGGTATTATGTCAGAAGGCTAAAAATTTGTGTTTATTTTGCGAAATATTTTTTTTTAGATTATAATTCCTCGCCATTAGTTCTCGCATAGAATTATGTAACTTTTTCCCGAGACTACTTTGCCAAAATTTTTCACGACTTGTGTCGTCGAGACACTCTTCGACGTTTATTCTCGAAAATAACCACATCCCTCTCTCAATTACCTCTCGTTCGATAGGAACCGTCTTTTTCCAATTTTCTAGGATAAAAGGGTCTGGCAATGACAGTGCAGAAAAAAAATTCCTAGTATTAGCCCGCCTGGCAGCGCGTCCCTATAGGTATTGTGGTTACTGCTCACTCTTCGCGTTAAGAGTATAAGGTCTGGTGTTTATGGTTGTGTCAGGTTACATGTTTCACCGCGTCTTATGGTTCAGTGTGTGTAATATTTAGAAAGAACATCAAAAGTTAGAGCGTTAGGTCTTAGAAGGTTAGATTAGCGTGAATAAGTCTCGAGAGGATCTCACCGGTTAGGTTAAATGAGCACAATGTTTGATATTTGATAAGGTTATGAGACACAGTTTTTTCCGTGTATTTCCGTCTATCATATAATAAATTGTAACTAAAACTATTAATCCAAGATTTTTTAATTTTTTTCTTTTTTCTTTTTTTTTGCCAAAATAGATTTTCCATTTATTAACTGTCGAACCACTATGAGAAAATAATCAGCGTCTTCGGTAAATCGAGGCCAGGCACCTATATGTAGTAAGTGGCGAGCACAGTCAGCCAACAACAACCTCGTCTTACGATGCGTTAGTAGACCTATTCCTGCGCTGTTTCTTTTTCTATATTTATACCACTTCTTGAATGAAGCTTGCTCAGACAATGGCTCTGTAAGAAAGTTTCATAGATACTGCGTACTATCTGAGGAACCGGTACAGTGATTAATGATTATAATAATACCACTAGATATATAAACTCATTCTTAATATTTACACCAAGTATAAAACTACTGTACTACATAGCTATACATATATTAGGTATATATAATTACTATGTAACGTTATATGATAATACTAGTATCTCATCTCGTAAAAGTCAAGACTATATCATATTCGTCACAAAGAATGGTATCGGTGAAAAGATGCACGACTCCATCTAAACTTTACCCCTTTATATGATTAGCTACCGTATACCTCCACGTGACTATTCCATACCCTTTTGTTGATTATAATAGAATATAGTAGGTAAGTAAGGTATATAAATCATATATTTATTTCCACTAGTAATACTTATATATATAGTTATAATATATATATATATATAGAGATAAGGTTTATATACATAATCATATATATAATTCATAATACATAATCATAATATTTAGTCTATATATACTCTCATACTACTACTTAAACTAGCGTTATGAGGAGTGAGTGCGCTATATATATTATATAGTCATAATATATAGGTATACTATATAGTATTATATCACTATAAAGGAGATTGGACCGTATAGTTATATATTATACTATAGGCTAATATTCATTATAGCTTGACCGAGGACCTCTCATATGTGTTTCTAGTCGACTCCTTTCTCGACTATGACATTCAATTCTCCATTGTGACACTACACCTCATCAATGATGTATACTGCGGACCTTTTCTGCACGCAAGACGTTGAACCATTGAAGACGTAGCCGGTTAAAAACTCTTTCACACCTATTTACTTGCAGAAGCCTTATTGTAGTATTAAAAAAGTGTGCTTTTCAGGTGTACAATTTGAGGCACTTGAGTAGAACACAATAATATAAAATCCAATTATATCCCACCACAAATTCACACTTAACGATATAACAGGCAACTAAAATCTATCAGTTCATCTAAATATATTCCTTGGAGATAAATATACATAAATTAAAAAAACAAAGTTATATATATTAATTTCCCTACATACTCTATATACCGCCGTACCTTCCTAAAAGTAAATAGTAGTACGTGAGGTTTATAAGTACTATACCCGGTAAGCTATATAAATAATATTAGTAAATTAATATATACTATAGTAGAGAGTACTGTAAATACGTATATCTTTAACTATGAGTCATATATATAGTCATACTCTCCTGCTTATATATGAATGCTATAATATATATTCATATATATATATTACTGTATATATATATATATATATATATATATATAATATATATATATATATATATATATATATACTATAAGTTATATATTACTAAATTATATATATATAATAGCTATTATAGGTCAGTAACTTTTTCAGTGAGGTATATATATATATACATATATAGTATATAGTATCAGTAACAAATTTAGTATGAGTCTCACTCACTCGGTAATTATAAAATTAATTAAATTTGCCTGCACTTAATAAAAGTAATGAAGGTATATTATATAATATACTATCGAACGGCATATACTCTATAATATAAATAATCAACCGGCAAGTCCAACGTTCGATTCTCACTAAATTAATATATACCTATATATACTAATATATATAATATAAACCTATAATCACATAGTAAGTATTTGATTATATAGTAGTATATAATATACGTGTATTCATATATATTAGTGATGAGTTCTCACTATATATTATATATAGAATTATACTATACTATATATTAATAGTATTATAAAATTATTTTATGTTTACTTAATGAAGAGTAATGTATTATCGTAATACTTTTTTACTAGCTCGGTCTAAAGCGCGCGAGCATATAGCATCATACGTAG
>JABUQX010002225.1:15000-19311 GCA_015478945.1 Trachelipus rathkii | reverse complement strand
TACCATTCCCCTTTTCTCCCTTACCTTATATAAGGGTATTACCGCTCTCCTCCAATCCTTGGAAACTATACCCTCGATAAAAAGCGTTATTACACAACTATTATAATAAAATATATATTATATATATATATAAAATAATATATATATATATTATATTACATATATAAAAGATATATTAATATATATATATATATAAATATTATATATATATAATTAATTATATAATATATAATATAATATATATAATATATAATAAATATAAATATATATAAATATATAAATATATAATTATATAAAAACTATTAAATATATTAATATAATAAATATAAATAATATAAATATATAGTATATATATATATATATAAATATAATATAATATATATATATATATATTATAATAATATATATATATATATATATATAAATATAATATACTATAAATATCTATATATATAATATTATAAAGTAATATATAAATATTATATACAGAAATCGAAATTCAAAATTACAATTATCCCCATAAACTCCCATGATAAAGATGCCAAAAAATATTATTTTAATGCATTTAATCAAATGTAGGAAACATCCTCAACATCCTCATTTTTCAAAGAGGATGCGGATGTCATTGCGGATGCGGATTGCGGATGTCACATACATCTCTGCAAATGCTGGAGCGGATCATGTCCATCACTAATTATATTCAAATATATAAATATATAAATATTAATATATATATATATATATAATATTACTATATAGATATATATAATATAGATATATATTATAATAAACATATATATATAATATACATATATATATATATTTATAGATTATACATATATATATATATATAATAATATAGATAATAATATATATATATATATTATAAATTATTATATATAATAATATATATATATATATTATATAATTATATAAATATATATAAACGACAGCATCTATTTGCTATCGCCTACTGCGGCTGATGGATCACGTTTAAATTTAACCCTAACCTGTATATATCAACGTGGCCGTATATCTAGCCCTAACCTGTATGGTTCAACGTGGCCGTAAAATAATAGTTTACCTATGTGCAATTATATATCTTAACCACGAAATTTCACCGTTTTATTATTTGTGCAGTATCAATTTCAAATACTTTGAAAGAAATACAAAAATTAACTTGTCCTCTATACAAATTTAAGCTGAATGTTCTAGAGTCAATCTCTTAAGATGTAAAAACATAAAACAGAACCGAAAAACTAAATATATAATATATAATATTAATATATATATATATATAATAATAATATAATAATTATATATATATATAATATATAATATAATATATAATATAATATATATATATTCCCTTTTTTAATTCTCGATTTTTTTACACATTCCTTTTTTTTATACCCCCTTTTTTATTCCGTTTTTTATACTCCCGTTTTTTATACTCCCGTTTTTTATACTCCCGTTTTTTATACTCCCGTTTTTTTATACTCCCGTTTTTTTATACTCCCGTTTTTTTATACTCCCGTTTTTTTATACTCCCGTTTTTTTATACTCCCGTTTTTTTATACTTCCTTTTTTTTTACGTTTTTATACTCCCGTTTTTATACTTCCCGTTTTTTTTACTCCACGTTTTTTATACTCCGTTTTTTTATACTCCGTTTTGTATACTCCCGTTATACTCCCGTTTTTTATATTCCCGTTTTTGATACTCCCGTTTTTTATACTCCCGTTTTTTTATACTCCCGTTTTTTTATACTCCCGTTTTTTATACTCCCCTTTTTTTATACTCCCCTTTTTTTATACTCCCGTTTTTTTATACTCCCGTTTTTTATACTCCCGTTTTTTATACTCCCGTTTTTTTATACTCCCGTTTTTTTATACTCCCGTTTTTTATACTCCCGTTTTTTATACTCCCGTTTTTTATACTCCCGTTTTTTATACTCCCGTTTTTTATACTCCCGTTTTATACTCCCGTTTTTTTATACTCCCGTTTTTTTATACTCCCGTTTTTTTATACTCCCGTTTTTTTATACTCCCGTTTTTTTATACTCCCGTTTTTTTATACTCCCGTTTTTTATACTCCCGTTTTTTTTACTCCCTTTTTTATACTCCATTTATCTCCCGTTTTGTTTTACTCCGGTTTTTTATACTCCCGTTTTATACTCCTTTTTATACCCGTTTTTAACTCCGTTTTTTTACTACCCCGTTTTTTTATACTCCGTTTTTTTAACCCCTTTTTTATACTCCCTTTTTTTATCCTCCCTTTTTATATTACTCCCTTTTTTTTACTCCCGTTTTTAAACTCCGTTTTTTTAAACTTCCCGTTTTTTTAAACTCCGTTTTTTTTGAAACTCGTTTTTAAACTCCGTTTTAAACTCCAGTTTTTTAATCCAGTTTTTAACTCCAGTTTTTTATACTCCCTTTTTAAACTCCGCGTAAAATACACGAAAATCCATAAAAAAAATTTCAAATAATTTTTTAAAACCATTTTTGTAAATGAAATGTTTATAATTTTAATATACTATGTACGTAAACTCAAGTCAGTAATACTCCACAATTAGCAAAAAGCCTCTCAAAGTTTAAAATTTTCCTATAGGCTCATATATATATATATATATATATATATATATATATATAATATAAGATTATATAATTATATAATTATCTATATATAATATAATTATATATATATCATATCATAAAGTGCGCATTTAGGGCCATCTATCAGTTATAATAAAATTGTTAATATACATAGATTTTTTTTGTATACCTAGACAAAAGTGTGATTAACCTGAACAAGGTCTAAATGATATCCTAACCTAAATGAATCAAAAATTAAAAAGTTTATGGATTTAGTTGAAAAATCACTATCAAAGAAGTGTAATGGAATATCTATGTATGATTTTCACTTCATTATTTTTCTAGATTATATTCCTTTATTTTTTATAAAATAGGAACACCCCTCTGCACTACTATTACCAAAACGTAAGGAATTTCCTAAACCAATACTTTGTAAATTTAAAAGTGAAATTAATATTTGAAAGAATTAGTAAGAATCTTTCAATTATCTACAGACTTACCCACACACACACACACAGATATTATTGATATATAATATTATATATATTAATATATATTATATAATAATTTATATATATATATATATATATAATATATAAATATATATATATATATATATTATAGTATACTATATATAATATATATTATATTAATATATATATTATATAATATATATAGCTTATTATTAATTATATAAATAAACTATATCCAGCACTGGTAACTATATAAATCATTTAACACTTCTGTATGTCAAAAAAATTTCAATAAGAGTAACCAAAATTTAAATATAAAAATATAAATTCAACTTATTAAAGGGAGAACACTCAACACATCTTATTTCTAAATCAAATAACATAATGGTCATAACATCCGCACTGCATTACTTTCTGAACACTCTATAGCACCTTCACTAAATATTTTAGTTGTTTGCTGTCATCAATTTATATTATAATATATATATGATAATATAATAATATAATAAATATATATTAGTATAAATATATATATATATATATTATAATATATATATAATATATAATATATAAATATATATTATAATATTAATAATATATATATGTCATTCTAATAACTGACCTTGTTAGATAGTTATATATCTTCATTAAACATACAACGATGGAAATTGAATAAAAAAAATGCAATTTAAAGGTCAAATTAAAACTATAGTTAATAGAGCCGCTATCTGGATAAAAATATTAAAAAAAAAAGTTATATATATGTAAACAACTAACTCAACATAACCTTTATAATATATAATAATATATAATATATATATATAATATATAATATATATATATATTATATATATATAATATAATATATTTATAATAATATTTTAATTTAAATACAGCATATTTTATAATAAGATTTTTAGAATTGTATATTATTATCACGACAGATGTAATAAAAACCTAATAAGCTACTTGATAAATAATTATCTTATTTCCTTTCAGCAACAATTTCATCGATGAAACTTTATTTTTTTTATTTTATTCTAATTCTATAAAACCTTAATATAGTATAATCTAATCTTGGGGCCAAGTTGCGAATCGCCCCCTGGCCCAGTAAACAGAACAGAGTACCAAATTAGGTTTTTTATACGCTCTGGAGAAAATGTATTTAGTTTTTATTTCCTTTTAGGGGTTCGGCGACGGGGGACAGAGGGGGCACGAAGTCCCCCCCGTCGTCCCGCGGTAGGCC
>JABUQX010002225.1:7500-12500 GCA_015478945.1 Trachelipus rathkii | reverse complement strand
CGTTTGATTATGTTAATGATCCATTATGTTCATAGACGTTTAATGAAGACTAATTTATTCACAAGAACTGATTGATACAACAATTTTAAACTTTTATTATAATATGCTTCTCTTTTAGCAATAATTTTAAGCGAAAACAACAATTATTGCATAGTAATTAATAATACATATTAATATGAATATTGATAAACCTTTACTGTCAATTACTTATATACAAAAGTACTTCAAGTTTCGTGAAACCCCTAATGACACTTGATAGTTTCTACTTGATATTTCCAAAAGGCTTTTAAGAATGTGTGAGTAATCTGATTCTTAAACATTGAGAAAAGAACAGATTAAACAATTGTACCATAACTTAACAAACAAGCAAAAAAATTAAAATTATTTTGCAATTTCTTTAAGAATAAGTATTTAGGTAAAAAATTGAAAAAATATATATATATACTATTTATATATATAGTATATATATAATATAATATATATATATATATATATATATAATAGTATTACCTTATATATAAATATATATATATATATATATAAATATATTATATATATATATTATAGCCCGTGTTATTTTTACGACTCCGTCAGTTTATTTTTTTTTTTTTTTTAAATTATGTGTTAGATATGATACTAACAATGAATTTCAGTTTTGATCGACGGCATTAAAAGTTCGAAATATTTTAAATAATTTTTTAAAAAACACATATATCAAAAAAAAATTTCATAAATGAAATATTTCGAAAAGTACGACATCTTTACAGAAAGAACTAATACATATTTGGAATCAGCGTTATAAAGCTCATACAAAAAAATGTTACAAAATAAAATATTAGAGGGCTCGACCGACGTGACGTTTTCCATATCCCCGTAGGGAGGCGAGTAACCCCCGCGACACCCAATACCAAAGAGCGGGGGTCCGGAGACCCTCCCGGAGGGGGGAAATAGTCCTACCCTTCGTTCCCCGGAAGGCCGATACCCCGACTCCTGCCATTTTGCGGTTTACCGGGTTCCTTTAGTTAAAAAAAAAAGAAAAAAAAATTAAAACTACGATCGTTAAAACGTAACAAAGACCTATATATTTTGAATTCATGTCAGCGTCCCCCTTTAAATTGATTGTAGGATCATATACTAGAAATATATTAAAAAAAAAACTAAAAAAAAAAATATTGCAAAAACTGACCGGAGTTCGCTAAACATACAAGCCAATAATATA
The DNA here is from genome assembly GCA_015478945.1 of Trachelipus rathkii. Classification (NCBI taxonomy): domain Eukaryota; kingdom Metazoa; phylum Arthropoda; class Malacostraca; order Isopoda; family Trachelipodidae; genus Trachelipus; species Trachelipus rathkii. Next base: position 11,281 of record JABUQX010002225.1, on the reverse strand, counting down.
TCAATATATATATATATATATAGTAGTATTGTTCCGGCTTAGAGCTTTTTTACATTATATATATATATACTATATAATATATATATTATAATGATATTATAATATATATATATATAATATATATTATATATAATATTAGTTATATATATTCATAATATCTATATATATTGTACAAGTACCAGCTGTTAGCTGTACAGTATAGAATAACACAATAGATGTTTAATAAGAAAATTTAATCCGTTAAACACAAATTAAAGTTCAATGAATGGATAGTTAAATATGTATTTTTATTAGTTTAGTAGCAATTAGCTAATATTTATCAAACTAAAGTCATTAAAGGGGAAAAGTGAATTATACTATATTATTTAGGTCATATCCATAGTAATATTAGAATAAAATGTTAGTAATATCAAAATTTTTAATACAATTTGATCAACAAATGTTGGAGAATTACGATTATATTTTCTTGTAGCTGATGTTATTTTGCTTTTTACCCTGTTATATATAATTGAAATGATCTCTTCTGAAAAGTACCTCCTTGATGGTTTATTATATACTGTGGACATAGGTGACTATTTAAATTTTTATATCTAATATCTTTTATAATGAAAGATAGCTGGTTGTCAATTATTTCGTCAATTTCGAAATGAATTTTGGTTCCATTTCTATCATTAATGTCTCAAACCTTTACTTAGTTCACATAGTATACTCTGAATGGGTCTTTTTCTAACTGAGATAGAAGCTGATGGTATAGAAGAACATGAATTATCAACTAGAGTTTCTGTTCTGTTCTATCAGGTTTTATTTTCTCTGCTTTTTGTTCTAATATTCATATTATAATTTTATCTGAAAAAAATCAGTTTTATATTCTTCTCAAGATGATCACAGCAAGTTTTGTATTATAATTTTTGTATCATAATAAATTATTAGGACTTTCTCTCATTAAAATATTTACTCTTAAGAATCACAACCAAAAGACATCAGGCTTTGTAGTATCACCCTCTTCAGATTTTGAAATACTTAAATCTAAGAAGACAAAATAGTTGGAAGATAATTAATTTATAAATTTTATTTAGCGATGCTTAATATAAATATATATATATATATATATATATATATATATATTATATATATATATATATATTACATATTATATATAATATATATATTATATATATATATATATATAATATAATATATTATAAATTGTGTGAACCTCAAAAAAAAAATTATCAAACAATAATTTCATGTTCATATTATCTAAAAAAAAAATTATTTTAATATATAAAAATATTCTTCTCTCTCTCGTTAACAAATAGGAGTTAAATGATTGAAGATTTTCTCCTCTATTAGCGAATAGCTATGGATGAACACTCATTAAACGATTTATTTTAGTATTTCAGAGTAATAAATATTTTCTGAGAGATAGAGCTAAAATACTTTAACAATCCAAAGAGACTGATAAAAACTTATTCGCAAAAATTCCTTAAAAATTTTAATAGATACGATAGAATGACTTTTCTAAATTGTACAGTATGCCTTTGTACTAAAACAACTTCTCTCTAACTGTATGAAAGATTATAATTATTTATTATTATTATTATATATATTATATTCATTATTAATTATTTATTATTAATTATATTATTATATTTGTATATTTATTATTATTATTTATTATTATTATTTAATTTATTATTATTATTTATATTATATATAATTATATTATTATTATTTATTATTAATTATTTATTATTATTATTATATATATTATTATTATTTATTATTATATAATTATTAGTGTTATTATGTCCTATTATTATTTTTACTATTATTTGGTTTGGAGTATCAACATCAGTCTTATGATTAGACAAATTATAATGAATATTATAAGAAATACTATATAGAAAAAGATCCTGAACAGGATGTCCCGCTTGGGCAGGCAGAGCAAGGTTTTTCTGTCTTATAAACTGACTGGTTAAGGAAATTGCCTGACTCTCCAGAATTACATACTACCAATGCATTATTATAATTTCCACCCTTTTCATTCATTGATTCGAAAGCAACTGCTTTCGTCTCTGCCCAAATCACTTGAGTGTAATGACCGATTACATCTCCGTTAGAAGGTCTGCAAAAAACATTCATCAAAGTTATTGTTTAACATTTTATTTTATTTTAAATATTATTATATTATCAAGAAAACTTATAACCAATTATCTCATGATTAAAAATTTCAAAATATTTGAGGTTTTCGATTAAGGTTCCCAATCTTGATCCATTTCAAGCTCCTTCAAAACTTTAACAATTGCTTTAAAAGCTTCTTTAACTCGTAACAATCTATCGTTATTTTCCACCCACTTAGTTTCGTATTTCATGTTACTTTTGTCCATTTTATCTTTTGGAAAATCTTTTCCTTCTTTTCTAATAAAATAATTGCCAACCTTTATGACCTAATATAGTTCTAGAACAGGTAGTTTTCATTTCTCCTCCAATAAATTTCTAATGAGTTGTATTCCACATGAATGTGAGCGGCAATAAACCTACACCGCCACTGAATGCTCTAGACAGATTGCATACTTATAAAACTTTTCTTCATAGTTTCTGCACCACCATACCGTTGCCCAACCAGAAAGTTACCATTTAATTCAATCTTCGTCTTATTGTTTCCTCTAGAGATTCTCCTTTTGTTCTTTCAGCAGTCACTAAACCTAAATCTTCAGGAACCACAAAAAAACGTTTTCCTCACTTCTTTTAATATATACTCATAATTTGCTTTGATTATTATTCTCATTATTCTTATAAATTAAAATTAAGTTTTATCATTTTTATAAATTAAAATTAAGAACAAGCATCAAATTTTTATCATAGTATAAATAATTTCGGGAGTTCAGTTCAAACTGTGTCCTTGATAACTATATTAAGTTATTTTAAATTAAGACCAAGTTAACAATGTTCCAAAATTTAAAAACTGAATTAAAATTTGTCCTTCTCCGTTGTCATTACTATTTCCTGATGTTGTTACACAAAACTTTTCAAATAATTATGGAATCAGAAAATATCTCCTTATTACTTCGAGTAATCCTTCGACTCCTCAAAGTATTGTAATTTATCCTATATTGCGAAGTAGGATTATAGTCTTAACTAGTGCCTGCAAAGAGGGCATGATCCTTCCAGAAATCTGTCTAGTCAAAAAAATTAATAACAGGCTTACCGAAATTCTCAGATAAAAGGGCCATGGACCCCCAGAAAATTTTCCCTAATTACCCCCCAAAAAAATAGGACAACAAAAAACCATAAAAGTAGGACAATGATAAAGCAGTAATGCTAAAAACTTTATTAGGTAATTAACTAATCAACAACCTTTTCAAGAAAATAAGGGTAAGTATTAATCAAAAGATAATGCAAGTGCCCCACGAGAGTTTGTGTAACAACACGTGGCGTCCATTGAAGATCTGGATCTTGTGTTCGTTTACTGTAAGCTTTAAGTAAAGGAATAAAGAATGTTTGAAAATACACATGCATTTAAAACATATCCGAACATTATTATTATTATTATTATTATTATTATTATTATTATTATTATTATTATTATTATTATTATTATTATTATTATTATTATTATATTATTATTATTATTATTATTATTATTATTATTATTATTATTATTATTATTATTATTATTATTATTATTATTATTATTATTATTATTATTATTATTATTATTATTATTATTATTATTATTATTAATTGTTACTATTATTATTATTATTATTATTATTAT
>JABUQX010002225.1:0-5000 GCA_015478945.1 Trachelipus rathkii | reverse complement strand
CACAAAAAAAATTATACACCGGTTTCAGCTCCACCCCAAAAAGCTTTTTTAACAGGCTTAACTCAGGCTCCGCCAAAAATCTGGCAACCTTTTTTCAGAAAAATAAGAAGACGATAGAATGTTCTTTTTGTAATTTAGATATTCAAAGAACTTATGATAGTCAAGTAGAGTTAGAAGTTTTATAAATAGAACCGATGAATTTAGTCACAAATTGGCAAGAGAAAAAAGTTAAAAGGCAGATAATTTAAAAGACCCCACTTTAGAAGTGCGAGAGAAAAAAAAACATTGTTGCTCACCTACTCAAACATTCTCCTTTTCTTAGAAATGAGATTAGAGACAGTAAGAAGGAACAGAAAAGAACTTGCTGTAGGAGAGCTCAAACAAGTCGAGTTTTAATAATGAGCAGAGGATGAGGCCTAGAGACAGAGGAGAGGGGTGGCGTGGAATTAAAATGAAGAACGCGAATGTTATAAAAATCAATAAAGAAACGCCGTGAAATCGAACAAGTCAACCCCACCACCACAAGCTGATAGGGTGAGGGGTTGATGAGGGGTTGATGAGGGGTTGATGAAGGGTTATTTTTGGAAGCGGTTCCAGTTGGCAACTGCCAGACTACGCTTGTTGACGTAATTATTTGCTAAAGCAGAAAAATGTTTGCGATTGTGTAAATAGTATAGACGATAGGTTGTATTGTAGAGAAAGAAGAGAAATGCTTATATTATATTTATATATATATATATATATATATATATATATATTATATATATATATATAATATATATATAATATATATAATATATATATATATATATATTGATTATATATAAGTATGGTTGGTTATTCACACAGACAACACCACACACATACATTGTAGATATATACGTATATATATATTAATATATATTATTATATATATATTATAGTATATATATATAGTTATATATATAAGTATATATATATTATATAGTATATTAAATTATATTCCACACACACACATACACAGACACATATTGATAAGTATGATATAGTACATCCCTAATGATAATATACATATATATATATATATATATATATAATATATATATATATATAGTAGTAGTAGGGTAAATATATATATATAGTATATATATTGTTAGTACTATTATATATAGTATTGGTTAATTATTACCCATATACGAGACCGACACACACACGCATGCCACACATCACACATGCATTGCACTCACGGATAACACATTAGTGATTATATATTATATTTACTATAATATATATATATAAATATATAATATAATAGGGTAATAGTATTAGTATATATATATATATAGAGTTAGGGTAGATATATATATATATATATAATATCGATTCAGTGGCTATGTTCTCCAGAATCAAAGCATGCAATGAATGCGTATCTATGTTAAGTAAAAAAAATAATTACAGCATGTTTACTTTGGTCTGATGAAAATGAAAGGATAATAATAAAATATGATATAATATTTTATAATATTAATTTTATATAACTGCATGCAGAACACGAAAAAAAATTCCGGGCTTCTAAAAAGCCTTATTCTATTAGGTAAATATGTCGAATGATACTGCAATTACAATGGAAAGACGAATCAACATTGTGATGCCATTCAAGTGTATAGAGAAAGACAAGATGTTTAACTCACAAAGCTTTACACGCACGACACTAGATACTGGGCTCATGATTACTCACTTTTTTTTCAATCTAATTACTTGCGCTTTAAACCAAGCCTTCGTATTAAAAGGAAAGGAGAACAAATTAATATGTAATTTAGAGCTTAAAACAAAAGTGAAGTAAGTTTAATTTAGTTGCCTTTTTTCTTCATCATGCGGCCTTATGTTTTGATTGTTCTAAGCTGTTGAGGGGTCTATATTTTAGTTATGGGAAAGTGCTAGTATATATGATACTATATAAGTTATATATTATATATTAATATATATATGGTGAAACTAAAGAAAATACCCGCATGATATCTCCAAAACTACATTAGGTACAAGAAAACTAATAATATATATGGAATCAGCGTATGTAGAAATTTTGTATGGAAAAGAGATTATTGTTTTTTCAACTAGTCTCCACAAACTACGATCAAGTACAGAAACTTAACTAACATTATATGGATATATGCGTATGCGATAATTTGTATGAAAAAAAGGCATTATTATTATTAACTAAAGAAAAAACCCCTAGGTAAACCGCAAAGATGCAAAGAGTCGGGGTCTCGCGGCCTCCTGAGGGGACGACGAGAGGGGACTTCGTCCCCTTTGTCCCCCGTCGGCTCGAGCCTCCTTAAAACAAAATAAAAAATTCAGCTGTGAAGAAAACTAGTGTTATTGAAGCATAATAAAAAAATCCTTTTTTTTTTCTACAAATTTTATACTCCGATTCCAAATATGGATTAGTTTTCTTGTTCCTATCTTAGTTTTGAAGATAAAGATATTAAAATAAAAAATTAAAAAATAAAAAAAAAAATCATTTTCCATTTACAATAAATTTCATACGGCTGGATCCATCTATGGTTATAGTTCTTCTTGTACCTTACTTTTAGACGATATCATGGGGGTATCTTTCTTTTAGTCTCAATATATATTATAATATAATATTATATAGCTTATATATATTATAGTATCTATATATATATATATATTCATATATATATATATATACATATATATTTATATAATATATATTATATAATATATATATAATAGTATATATATATATCAGAGCTGGGGCGGCCTAGTAATTTTTTTGGTGCGCCTAGCGTCCTATGTGCCGTATGCGCGCCGGACCCTTAGTGCGCCTACGCCTTATGCGCCTATTTATTGATTGTCACATTAGCGCCTACTTCGCTTTGCCGCTGCGATTTCGCGGGCCGTTGGCTGGTTCTCTAAATTTAATTGCAAAGTAAACTTTAGTGCGATGCGATAATAAAAGCATGCTTTTTATAAGGAAGAAAAAACACATTTATTAAATTTTGTAATTAAAACCACCGTAAAACTAATATCTAACACGCCTCTTCCTCCTCCATGTCCTTGTGGTCCTTGTTTTCCCCCAGGAGGTTCAGCACCAGCGCTGAAGAAGTTCAAAATTTTCAGAGCCATAGTTGCAAATTTATTTGTAGTTAAGAACTACTGAAACTAGTCATATAAATATAATATATATATATATATATATAATAATATATATCATATATATATAATATATAATTAGTTTATTATAGTAATAATATATTAAATATATATATATATGTAATATACTACTATTATTATATATATATTATATATAGCGATACATAATATATATATATATATATGTAGTATATAGGATAAATATATATATTATATAATATAACTGTAAAGATAATAATAAATATTGGCTATTATATAGTATATATATAATATATATATATAGTATATATACATTAGTAATATATATATAATATAATTTTTACACTGGTTTAGTTAGAATTGATACAAGTGTTGCCACGCTTCTATGTTTCTAACTTTTAGGGTAAAAAAAACATGCTATTGTTCACTGTTTATAGGCGCCGGGCTATAGGCGCAGCAGAAATTGGTATGATAGCGCCTTTGCTTAGCTTCCGCCTTTTTTAAAAAATTTGTTTGCATCTATGCGCCTTTGCGGCTACAAATTGATAGTGCGCCATAGGAGCATAGGCGCAACTCGGTGGCGCAACGCCCGCTCTATGATTATACTATATTAATTATAATATAGTTATATATATTATATTATTATCAATATATTTAGTAATAGTATATAGTAGTATATAGATATAATATACTATATTATATAGGTATATATATTAATAATATATACTATTATAATTATATATATATATATATTATATTATATATATATATATACTCATATATAATAATTTAGAGGATAAGCATTTTCTTTTAGCTTTTTAGTTTCTGCATTGCATGCGTCCAACATGAGGCAGGATCGCCACTGTATATATTATATATTATATTATTACACTATGGGTATATACGGTATATATATTATATTATATATATACTATATATATATATATATATATATAATATATTATATATATATATATATAATACTAATATAATACTTAATATCATATATACGCATAAGCCTGGGGGAAGGTACCGAATTAGGAAAACATCGGTTTAATAATATTGATTAGCGTATCAATGTATATGTTTATTAGATCGTAGAACTTGATTACGAGGGTTTCAGTTTTTAATTTATTATTTATTATTATTTTATTATTGATTATTATTGATTATTATTATTATTATTATTACTTATATTATTATTTATTATTATTATTTATTTATGTATTTATTTATTTACTATTTATTTCCCATGTGCTGAGTAAATAAGTCACAGCCCAGTTTCCGAAGGGGTACTATACAAGTTAGTCAAAACATTCGGTTTAATAATACAATAAAGGTATCAATGTATATGTTTATACAGAATACTTATTATATATTATAATATATAATAGATATATATTATATATAATTATATTGTGATATAAATATTATATATATATATATATAATATATATTATATGTATATAAAGGTTATATAATATATAAGCTAGTATATATATATTCAATAGATATAGTAAATAAAGTTTCAATACTAAATATAATATACATATATATCGGGTACTATACTCTTAGTAACAGACTCTTCATTGGCTCCAGGGCTGCGGACTCGTAAAATAAATTTTTCCACTCCAACTCCGGATCTCCGATCCTCAAATTGCAATCAATTTTAATCTTTCGACTCGCGACTCCCCGACATGCCGACTGCCGATCTGCGGACTAATAATACATGAAAATTTTCGACTCCGACTCGACTCCGACTCCAATTTAAATCAAAATCCGACTCAGACTCCGACTCCAGCAGTGCAAATTTATGAACAATTCGAACTCTGATGCTCAGCTTACTGCATACAAAAGTATACAAT
>JABUQX010002224.1:17500-33716 GCA_015478945.1 Trachelipus rathkii | reverse complement strand
TGTTTCCTCTTTGCCACCCTAATGGTTTTATCTTTAAAACATACGAATATTCATTAAAATTTGCTTTAAATGTTCCCACATGATAAAACAGGTTTGGTCTTTAAACTCTTATCCCAGTTAGTGTTACTAAGCATGGTCTCGAAATTGTGATATTAATTGCCATTTCGGAAATTAAGATCTTTCTTTTACTTATTAACTTGCAATTTGGCCCAGATATTACATTCATATTAAATCTAATTATATTAATGGTCACTAAGTCCTAAATTCTCCTCAACTCTAACTTCATCCACCATACTTTCATCGTTAGTTAATATTAAGTCTAGTAGTGCATCGTATCTTGTGGGTTCTTGGACCATCTGGGTCAAAAAGTTATCTAGTATACAATTTATGAATGCAGAACTACTTGTCCATATCAGACAAAGGAATCCCAATAACTGCCTTAACCAAGGACACCCATTTATGACTATACCTTTTCTTTATTGTGGCATGCTGCTCTATTTCTTTCAAATTTCTGGTCTAATTCTTGGACTTCTGGCCAGGAGTCTATAAAATGCCCCTATTCTAAATGATTTATTGTATATAAGAATATCTACCCACACTGGAGGGCAAAAATAAAAATTCATGTTTTTTGTGAATGAGGGGGTCCAAAAACGTGCCTGTCAAAGTGTAATATCCTAATTTAAAAGGTTTTCCTTATTCATAAACATTTACCTTGGTAAATTTTTGCTTGATTATAATGTATATTGAAATTTCGAAAAAAGGATAACATTATAAACTAAGAAAATTTGCTCAAAATTTCAAGAACCAAACAATTTAATTTAAGTAGAAAGAAATTGATATATTTTTTTGTGCCTCACACCTATAGTCTTATTTATACCAGCGTAGAGGAAAGAAGGGTGGGGTGTGGCGCTTTAGTATTAAAAGCAATATTCATCTTATAATGACTGACTTTTAAAACTAATCATTGATATTTGAATCGGTTGGTAGATATCCTTTTGTTTAATAACATATAGAAAGGGCATTTTATAGACCTTCCTTGGCCAGAGCAAGAATTAGACTCAAATTGTAAAATGAAATTGAGACAGGCAGTGCCACAGTAAGAAAAAGTATAGTTCATAAGGTGATTTAATTTCTGGCATTAAAGGGATCCTGGTCGAATACGGACCATAGTAGTTCAGTATTATAAAATTGGTTCTAGATAACTTTTTGGCCAGATGGTACCATGAACCCACAAGACACTATGCACTATTAGACTTAATATAACTAACGATGAAAGTATGGTGAGTGAGGTTAGAGTTGAGGAGAATTAGACTTAATGACCATAATATAATTAGATTTAATTATGAATGTGATATCTGGGCCCAAATTTGCAAGTAATAAGGAAAGGATCTTAGATTTCCGAAATGGTGATTTACCAAATTACGAACATGCTTAGTATAACTTGACTGGGATAAGAGTTTTAAGGACCAAAACTGTTTTATCATGTGTGGGAACATTTAAGCAAATTTTAATGATATTCAGTCAGTATGTTTAAAGATAAACCCATTAGGGTGGCAAGGAGAAAACCTGTTTGGTGGAATAGAGAGTAAGACGAGAAATTAAGAAGAAAGCGTAGATGTTTTAAAATATTCAAGGTAGTAATAGGGAAGATTTGCAGTAATGTATAGGAAAATAGAAACGAACTTAACCAGTTAATAAGGAAGGCAAAGAGAGAGCCAGAAATTAATTAGCAAGGAATAGTAATAAGAACCCGAAGAAGTTTTTAGCTTTTATAAATTTAAAAGTAAGAATAGGACAATGGGTCTCCGATTAAAATTGATGAAAATTTAGTGATTCAGATAAGAGTCACATTTCAAGCTTATTTTGCCTTCCAGTTTTACTTGAGGAAAATTAGATAATAGTTGGAGATAATAGTTCTTGTATGCATTGTAAACAAATAGACTCTACAGAATTTGGGAATTTGACGTAAAAAATATTAAACCGTTTATTAGACCATATTGATCCAGGTAAGCTGCAGGGATGGGATATATTGTAGAATTCTGAAAGAGGGTAGTATCAGCATTGCAAAGGCAGCTGGAATTTGATTTTTTAAGCCGATTATAACATTTGGTGAGGTACCAGATGACTTTAAAACAGCATATGTTGTGCTATTCATAGAAAGGTAGTAAGGAAGATTGGGGAAATTATAGCCAGTTAGCTTAACATCTTTGTTGAAAGGTTCTAAAAAGTTACTTGAAGTATATAGGAAATATTTAGAATAACAAGGTATCGTACGGACTCCAGGCACGGTTCAGAAAGGGTTAGTCATGTTCAAGAACCTTTTAGAATTCATGAATACATTTACTGACTGCATTGACGAGGAGATCCAGTTGATATTGTAAATTTAGACTTTAGTAAAGCTTTTTATAAGGTTCCCCACATAGGCTGATGAAAGTTATGTATTGCAATGTGTATAGGTGGAGTGGTACATGTTGGATTAAAGAGTGGTTGCGAAATAGAAAACAGTGTGTACAACAAAATGTGAATAAATCATCATGGGAAATTGTGAAGTGGTGTCCCACAGGGTCAGTGCTGGGGCCACTATTGCTCATATATGTAAATGATTTAGACCAGGGACTAAGTGCAAGGTTTCTTTTAAAAAGTTTTTTTTTTTTGGGGCAGATGAATTTAAAATACCAAAGCGGCCACCTCAGTTAGGAATAGGTGAAGGATGCATAAAGAGTCAAAATGATCTTTGATAAACTTCTGGGTGGGCAGATAAGTGGCAAATGAATTTAATTAGTAGAAAAAGTGTGAAGCTCTTAACCTAGGTTACTCAAATAAAGTTTTAACTACGATATAAATGGGGATTGGGCCTTGAGTCTGTGGACCAAGAAAGATTTAGGTGTGATTATAAGCGGTGTAATTTGAAAGTAGCTAATTCAGTGTTTGGAGCTAGAAATAAAGCTAATAAGATGCTGGGCTTAATAAATCGCAGTTGTTTATAAGAGAAGGGAAGTAATAAGTAAAACTTGTATAATAGCTATGTTAGGCAGTATTAGAGTATTGTGCACAAGTTTGGGCCCCCTATTTAAAGAAAGACTTAGATATGCTAGATAGAGTGCAAAGTAGAGCACAAGGATGATTTCTGGGTTGAGGGTAAGAGCTATGAGGAAAGAGCGGCTGAAGGAGTTAGGAATGTTTCTGTAGAAAGGCGATGTTTCAGAGCGGGACATGATACAAGTCTACAAAATATTACATCTATTGATAATACAGAGATTAATAAATTTTTCATAGTAGACACGGACAGGTGGCCAGGGGCATAATAAGAAAAATTAAGAGAAAGCATGCCATTCTTGATATAAGGAAAGGCATGCATTCAGTAATAGGGTTGTTAAATTTTGGAATAGTTTGCCAGAGGAGGTTGTTGAGTGTGACTCGATTGCAACATTTAAGAAAGGGTTAGATTCGTTTATGGATGGGTTGGGAATCATATAATATATTGACGAAGCCAAATTGGCGGGTTTTTAGTTGTGATATAGTTATAGTTAGATGGCATGTGTGACCATAACTTAGTTATTAATGCATGTGGATGTTTGGATCATATTATATTATCATTAGTTTTGACCTAAGCCAATGTGGGATTGTAGTTTACAACAATTGGACAAGCCCAGGGTGCTTGTGGATTTGCATGAGATGTTGGGTGGTTGCTGGGACAGTCTCGCATAGGCCCATGTGGCTTTTTACTGTCTCTATATTCTTTATGTCTTTATGTCTTTATGTCTTTATGTCTTATAAAAATGAGTAAGCTTAGGCTAATTATTTCAGTTTAAATTTGATGAATGTATGTAAAGTTTGTAGAGACACCATGATAATAATAAATTGATATTTGATATTTTTACATATTTTATTTTTTGATCCAGGGTGGGGCCTTCGGCTCCCCCCCTCTATATCATCCCCCACATTCCCTGCTAAAGTGGGGTACCCGGCGAGCATAGGTATAGTTTTTTTAAAATAAAATTACTCTCATAAATTATAATAATCAAAAATAAAAGAATAAAAATAAAAGAACTTAGAAAACAAATCAAATTCATAATAAAGTTAAATAATAATAATAATCTTTATTAATTTCTTAAAAATGTCATAATTACTAAAAACATTTTATAAAAAATTTACCCAATAAATATTCAAATTTATAGATATATGCAAATAACGCTAATAATAGAAATTGCCACAATAAGAAATACTCGAAATCATTGTTTTTCTTAAATCCATTCACCGCCTATAAACGCCAGTCATCCTCTTATAAATTAGTACTATATATATATATTAATAATAGATATATATATAAATATATATATATATATAATATTATATAATAGTATATAGATATATATATAATATATATATATATATCAATTAATCCATTGGTTAGGAAACTTGTGGGGCTTAAGTATAGGTTTAGGATAAAGTTTTACTAGTAGACACAGATAGTAACAGTAAGGTTAGGGCTACTTTTACGCACAGTGACTGTAAAGGTTAGGTAGTTTACAGCACAGTATTCGAGTAAAGGTTAGGGCCTACTTTTACGGCACAGTGAATCAATAAAGGTTAGGGGTACTTGCCACAGTGAATCAATAAAGGTTAGGGCTACTTGCCATTTACCAGTTTAGGTTACTTAAGTTTTGTTAAGTTCATTAGAAATAGCTGTAATATATTATATATATATATATATAATAATATATTATAATATATATAATATATATTATATATAATATATATATATATATATATATTATATATATATATAGATATAGTATATATACTTCTGCCCCTGGCCCCTTAATTGGAGGCCACACTGCTTCCAGGAAGCTCCCGCCACCGGGGCGGTTCCACAGGTCGAAAAGGGAAGATATAGAGAAGTACACGGGGGGCGTCGAGAGCTTGGCATCTCAGAAGGAGGTGCTCTATTGTATCTTGAGAATTGTAGCAGTTGGTGGCAAGTGGAAGAGGTTGACGTTAATCTAATTTAAAATCTATTGTTTATTATTGCATGAGTCTTCGGGTGGTGACTGATCTGCACCGTAGCGAGGTCCATTTGTATGCCTCTTCTGGGACAGCGTTTCTCTATCGGGAAGAGTTTTGGGAGGGGGTATATATTTAATAAAGTGTTGTTTGGGCGGTTTGAAGGTAATGTTTGTTAGGTTTGTATGATATATGAAATCCATGGCCTTTCCTTTGGGAGGGGCAGGGAATAATATAAGATGTTGTAATAGAATTTGGCTGGTGAGAAGGGGGGGATTTTAGTCTTTGGCGGGGGAGTTGGAGAGAATTTGGTGACAAGAGTGGGTTGGGTTACGGGTTTCTGGTAGAATTTGAGTCCCCACCATCTCGAGATGTGTGGAAATGGGGAGGATAGAGTTTCCTCGTGTAGATGTTGGAATTGGGGCTGGTTTTAGTACAACTGCTGATAATTCTAAGGCTGCATTTGGGAGATTTGTAGTTTTATTTGTGTTGATTTTGAAATTGCTGGGAACCATGCTGGGGAAGCGTAATTAAGTTAGTTCTAAGAAGTTGCTTATAGATAGTAGTGATGTGTTTTTACTGTCGCTGAAGTTGTGTTTGAAAGGGGTCGGAGGGTGTTTAGTTTTCGTCGAGTTGTGGAAGTGATTTGGTCAATATGAGGGGAAAACGTCATGTGGGTGTCGTATTAAGTCCTAGTATTTTTGGGTTTTGTTTAGTGGAAGGGGGTATTGTTCAGAATAATTAAGGGATGGAGGGAGAATTGATGTCGGGTCGGTGGTTAATAGGGTGATAGAGGATTAAGATGGATGCGTCATTTTCTGTTGGTGTTAAACAGTTTTCCAAAGAGATAAGTATTCTGGTATGTTGGGCTGTGTTTTACGTCTGGGTATGAGAAACAGGGCTTGGCGGACCGGAGCCGGGAAGCCTGTGGAGCCGGAGCGAAAACTTTTTGAGGGACTGGAGCCGAGCCGAGGGAAATTTTTAGGGAATCTGAGCCGGAGCAAGTGAGGCGAAAACTTTAGGGGGACCTGGAGCCGGAGGCGGAGTCGCAAAAAAAAGAGGCTGCTCCGGCCCCCGGCAAATACAAAAATTAAGTAATTAATTTTATTACTACAGGTGTATTATATTAATATATATATATATATATATATATAATATATATATATTATATATATATAATATATATATAAAATATATATATATATATATATATTATATATATAGCTATATATATATATATATATATATATATATATATATAATATATATTATTCTGTGAATAGAGCACAATATTATGTATATTAATTATCAAAATAATAAAAAAGGTTTGGTACTTCTATAGATAACTTTAATTAATTAAGTTAATATCCTTGAATAATCATGTCAACTAAACCAAAACGTAATCATGTATTTGAATATATTACTTACTCTGATGATAAAAATACGCATAGTCTTTCTAAAATACTAAACACAGTTGACGGGAAACAGTCAGTTCGATCATGCACAAAAGAGTCTACCAGTTACTCATGGGGTCATAATACATCTATTGGATCCTTTAAATTAATGCCACATTTAAAACGCTATCATCCAGAATTGCTGCAATTTTAAGAAAAATTGATATATGTAAAGGTAAAAGGAAGATACCTAATTTTAAAATTTGAGATAAGTTTGGGAAACCTTTTTTTTCAGTGCCATAAATTGTTCTGTCTATGTGAAGTGAAAAATTCAAATACAATTCATTATTAATGTGTAAAGATAGGACCCAATGAGTTCTTTGCATTACAGATTTAAAGCACTTATGTGGAGAAGGGCTTGAAACTGGAAATCCCTTTAGACTGGAAAAAATATTTGTAAAATAGTTCAAAAAGAAAAAAATAAACAAAAATATAAGCTTAAAAATTGCATAAAGGGACGCTTTGTGCATTTAAAAATGGATACTTACATGGGCAAAGCTAAATTATTTTTCAATAATTTTATATATATATATATATATATATATATATATATATATATATAGTATATATATATATATTAATATTATATAGAATATATATAATATATATATATATATATAATATATATAATAAAGTATCAGTTAAGATAAAAACCATATTTCTAAAACGTTAGCAGTAAAAGAAAAAAATATTAAATTTCAGCGAATATATTCAAAATTTTATTACTAACATCTTTGACGAATTCGAAGTAACAAGAGAAGTAATTAGCTTAGTTACGGATAACGCATCAAATATGATCAGTACGATTGAAAAAATTAAATAAGGACAATGAGGGTGAGGAATAGGAAATTGGTAAAAATGGGATACTGATTTTATTGAATGTCAAAACGAAGAAGTAATAGGTTGTTTTCAGAATGAACTGATAAAATATGAAAAGACTATGTTCCGATGAAGTTAACATTGCACACATACTTTACAGTTAGCAGTGTGTGATGGTCTCCACAATCAGAGCAAATCTTATAAGCAGGCGAGACAAATAGCAAAACGATCCACGTACCCAAAGTTATGAAGTTCTAAATCAAGCTGCAAAAGTAGGCAATCTTAGGTGCAAGAGACAAGATGGGGAAGGTACATGTCTTATGCTCTAAAGGTCTAAAGGCTCTGCAACTAAAAATTATAGTAGTAGTATATTGGCTGCCCGGTACTTCTGAACTTTTCTCTTCCGACAGTCAGTTGGAACAAATCGAAACACTCGAAGATTATTAAAACACCCATACTTTTCAACAAAAAAATATTCAATCAGAAGACTTGACTGCAGGAAATTTTATAGGAACGGATATTCAATCACAAATAAATTCCATGAAAAAGAAAGGAAAGAAGTTAAACTGAAAATAAATTTTTTTTGTCTACAATCTTTGTTAGAATCTTTCCCAGAACTGAAGATCTGATATTTAAAGCGAGGAGTTCTTTGTGAACTAGGACTTAAAATGAACAACGCTATCGAACAGAAAATCTGGGCCGGAGTCAAATAGTTCAGCAGTTTCAGGAATCCTCGCCTTGTTAGAATTTTTGTCAGATGAAAGTGAAGGAGAAGTCACATTGCCAGATTCATGGGAAAATGGAGCAGCAGAAAAGTGATTGAAAAAAAATAAAAAGACAATCTACTAGTAAAGGACATTAAACCTAAATATCTTCTAGAAAATAAAAGGTAGAAATTCCATAAGTTATTAGATGGAATAATGAAATCGACCGGAAATCAAAAGTTATCAGTTAATGAGGCAATCAATTCTATCTAAAATTTTGCAAGATGCGCTTGCACAATTACATCTTTGCCTCCTATTCAAGTGAATGTTAGAGCTTATTTTCTGCTTTAAAAAATAATAAAAACAGATCTAAGGACATCGTTAAAGAAGGATTTTATGATGGTTTTATTTTTAAGAACATTGTTTTGAATAAATTATTTACATATGGTTGGGCTGTGCAAAGAGAAATTATTTAAAAGTTAGAAAGAAAGAATATATATTATTATATATATCACTATATATATATATATATATATTATATATATATATATTATAATAATTATATTATATATATACCGGTATATATATATAGAATATATATAATATATATATATATATATTATATATTAAATAATTATATATATAATATATATATATATTAGTATTATATATATATATAAATTATATATATATATATATATATAGATTATATATATATTATAGGTCGGCGGGGTGACGTGGACCACTTTAGGTATAACTTGGTTTCCCGACTCTCCCCTAATGCACTTTTGGAAATTTTTTTTTTTTGTAAATCACGCCCTATAGTCAGGGCATAAGCACACAAAAAAAAATAATAATGAATTTCTAAATGAATAAAATTTTATTAAAATTGAATAACGCCGAGTCAGCCTGACCGTGGAGGTGAAGCGGACCACCATTGAGGGTGACTCGGACCATCTGTTTAAATTTCTTTTACGTATAAATTGAATTTTATATTTTAATTTTTTTAATATAATAAGTTATTTATGATATTAAAATTCGTAATAAGTAATTAAAATGTCAATAATGATAATAAAAACGAAATATAAATAGGTGGTCCGATTCCCCCTCTCGCACAAAAATTTACACTTTTGAACTCGTTTTTTTTATGTGTAAAATTTTTCCTTTTTTTAAAAAATTTTCACTTAATTATAAGTAACCTTTTTATTACATTTAAATTAATTTTATAAATAATTAATAAAAATGTCAATAATAATACGTAAAATACGAAAAACCATGGTGGTCCCAGCCACCCCTCCATCAATTTTTACGGCGGGGTATCGGACCAAGTTAGGCCCCGTTTTTTGCCACTTATTACTGCTTGGATCAAAAATTTACTTTGCCAGTTTAAAGCTAACATACTCGAGGGTATCCACTGAAAAAATAATTAAAATCGATCCACAATTTTTCATTTTTTAACGAAGTTAAAAAAAACACATTTTTTCAAAAGTGAAGTTCTATTGAAGAAATTTTTACCCTAATTTCTAACATTTTTTAAAAATATAAAAACTTTCTAGAATTAAATATGATCTAAATAAAATTTGTAGTACTACCGCGTGGCTATAAAATGAGTGAAAAAAAAAATTTTTTTTTTTTATGTATTTTTTATTTTATGTTAGAGTGGACCGAATCACCCCTCCTGAAGAGGCGGGCCTGGTCCACCCCGCCCGTCGCTATATATATATAATATACCGTTATATCTATATATATATAATATATATATATATATATATATATTATATAATATATATATATATATATATTATATAATCATATTATATATATATAATAGTATATTTTTATATGTATGTATATATATACTATATATATATATATATATATAAATATATATATATCACTTGAGATTTTTTTGGGGTAGCAGGGTGGCAACGCCTACTTGCCTTAGTGAGCCCAAAAAGTATTAAAAAGTCACCATATATATAAGATATATATATATATATATATATATATATTATATATTATAAATATATAATATATATATATTATAATATATATTATATATGTATATTATTAATATTTATATTAATGATTCGTTCGAAGTCTAACTTAAGATGCCGCATCAGTTTCTACTCGATTCCTATTTTAATAGTAGCGATCGGTGCAATTGTTAATACTCGCTGAGCTCAAAAAGAATAGTTCCTTATTCTCTAAGGCAAGGCAACTTGGATGTGCCTGACGAGTCATTATATCAGGTCATTTTTTTTAAATAATCCCTATTTAAATTGCATTAGCAAGAAATAATAATAATATTATTAACATAACATAATAAATAATATAAATAATAAATATTAATAATAATATTAATAATAATAATAATATTAAAATAAAAATAATATTAAAATATTATAATATATTAATATTAAAATAATAATAAATAAAAATAATAACCATAATTAATAACATAATTAAAATAATTATTTATTTCATTGTCATTCTTTATATCGACTTATTTGATTCCTAATTCATATGAATAATTATTGACTCAACGTTAGAGTCGCTGAAAACGTGTTTGACTCAAATTCGGCTACGATATAGATTGCCTCTGCCTCAGATCAGTTGCAATATTTTCGTTATTAATAATAAGGATTGTGCGTGGAGTTCTATTTGATAATAATACGTTTTC
The DNA here is from genome assembly GCA_015478945.1 of Trachelipus rathkii. NCBI lineage: Eukaryota > Metazoa > Arthropoda > Malacostraca > Isopoda > Trachelipodidae > Trachelipus > Trachelipus rathkii. The sequence goes on along the minus strand of JABUQX010002224.1, from coordinate 23,052 downwards.
TATTATTTTATTACTGATTTTGTGCTGTTTAATAATATGAGCATTGAGATTGTAAATACGCCGCGTATATGGATTAGCTATCGATTTAAGTCTTCATTAAAAATGTGTTTCCTGAGTGTTGCTAGGCCATATAAAATTCAAACATGTAGAATATTTGTAATACAGTCAGTGATTATATATGAAACAGCCGAAGGAAGAAATTTGAGCTTCTTTATAAATTAAATGTAAGGACCAAAAATATGAATTTTCATATATATATATTATACTACATATATAATATAATATATATAATTATATATATATATATATATATAATATATATATTTATATAATAATAAATATATATATATAATATATATATATATATATATATATATATATATATATATATGGCCCAGCCCTAGAAAGCCAACAATCATATCTCAATAACACAACAGCTACCTGGCAAAAGGAATACATGCTAAATCCTGGCAAAATTTTACTGAGGAAACTGTTAAAAAAAAAAAAAAAATAAAAAAAAAAAAAATAAAAAATAAAAATATATCTCGAAAACTACAAAAGCCTACAGCGGAAATGAAATACATTTTTATAACTCCTTGCTAAAATTTTGGTTCCGGAAATGGTTAAAAAAAAAAAAAAAAAAAAATTAAACAAAATTGGCTATTTTTTTGGGGGGTGCTGGACATAGTATATATATATAGTATATATTATTTAAAGGTATTACCCTACACGGGCAATTTCGGGCCTCAGCCGACGGGCGAACACAGGGGGGACGTTTTCATACCCCGTAGGGGAGGGGCGGAGGAACACCGCCGACAACCCAAATACCAAAGAGCGGGGGAGCGTTCCGGAGACCCTCCCCGGAGGGGGAATAGTCCTACCCCCATAGTTCCCCGGAAGGCCGAGAGACCCACCGACTCCTGCCATCGGTGCGTATTACCCTTGGGGTATTCTTAGTTAAAAAAAAAAGCAAAATTTACTAGAAAGTCTATTATTTTAACGAGTAACCAATAAAGGGTCTCTAAATAGGCTCTTTAATCATATTTACTATAATTATGACAATAATTTTTTTTATTTTTTTTTATATTTTCCTACCCAAAATTTACGAGGATTCCAAAAATGTTTCCTTTCGCCTGTAGCATTTTGTTCGTTTTTTGTTTTTTTTTTTTTTTTCCCGCACTAAAATTGGACCAGCCCCATTCCATCAATGTATTTTCCTTTCCTGGTAGCCTGCTTGTTAGTTTGTTGAGATATGGATTGTGGCCTTCTTAGAGGCTGACCATATATGATATATATATATATATATATATATATATAAATTCATATATATATATATATATATATATATATATATATATATATAAATATATATATATATATATGATATATAAATATATTGATTTGTATACGCATGCATATTTTGACCACGAGCCCCACTGATTATTATATATATATATATATATTATAATATATATATTATATTATAATGTATTTATATAGATATATTATATATATATATATATATATATATATATATATATATATATATATATATATATATATATATATATATATGTAAAATTCTATTTTGAAATAAAATTGCCTGTTATATATGTTCAGCGCCTCATAGTCAAACAAGGCAAACTTATTATTAAACTTTAGGATGAATCTAAAAATATGATTTTATTCTTTTTTAGAAAAAAAAAATAATAAAATTATATTACGTAACTGAACAGGCAATTCATCGTTCAAAGAGGAATTATATAAAATTTAGGAAGAATGTGAATTATTCTTCAAATTTTCTTAACATTCTTATATTGATGAAATATTTTCTAAATGTTTTAATTAATTAGTAGATTTATTTAGCGAAACATTTTATTTGCATCATACCCTCAAAATTTTGTATCAGAATTAATGATTTTCATGCACTGTAAATGGAGAAGGAATAATAACAAGGGGGGTCGGAGCGCGAGCCGCACAATTTTAAAATGCCGGAGCCGGACCCGGAGCCGGGAAATCTTTGGGGTGCCTGTAGTTCTATTTCTAGCTGAGTAATTTTAAAATGCTTGAGCCGGAGTCGGAGCCGGGTAATTTTAAAATGCCGGAGTCGGAGCCGGAAAAAAATTTGCAGGCTCCGCAGCCCTGTTGAGAAATGAGGCTAATGTCGTCTGCATACGTGATAAGTTTGGTGGAGTGGTGAATTGGGGTGGGTAGGTCTGCAGTGAAAAAGTTGAATAAAAATGGAGAGAATGGCTCCCTGTGCGGACACCGTTTTGATTTGATAGAAGTGGCGGAGGTTGTGTTGTATAATACTTGCCAAAACGGTTGGTTGAGGAAGAGGGAAGCCATCTTTTGTCATATTTTCTAAAGGGAAGGGAGCGTATTAATGAATTAGGAGGTGATGTGGGACGCGTTGTCAAATGCTTGCTATGTTATGCCTGGGAGTATAGATCTATGGGAAGGTGATTGGTTGAAGACATTAATGATGTGTTATGTGAGGGAAGTGAGGGCTGTGGTTGTAGAGTGGTTGCTTTTAAATCCATGTTGGAAGTCTGAGAGAGGGATAGATTGGGAAATTTTATTTAATATTAATTTCTCTAGCAATTTACTGATGGAACAAAGCAGAGAAATTGGGCAATAGGAGGAGGGGGAGTTGGGGTCTTTTTTTTGGTTTGAGTTTAGGGATTATGTATGCTTGTTTCCAGATTGGGGGAATGTAGTTGAGTTGCCAGGATTTATTAAAGATGTCTGTAATTAGGAGGACTGCGTTTTCTCCCAGGTGTTTTATGTGCAGGTTGGATATGGAGTCTGGGCCTGATGCTGTTGAATTTTTGAGGGTTTTAATGGTTTCGTTTTGATGGGCGTCGCCTTCACATGGCAAAACTGTTGGCTCAACTCTGGGAAAGGAGCTCTTCAAGATGAAGACACTTCTTCCCCGGGGGGAAGCTACAAGAATGCTCAACATCCCCCACTCCACCAGGAGGGACATTGACGACAGGATACGGACGGGCGCCGGGTCGACAGGTCGGAGACATCTTTGTTTTTCTAATACCTTTAATTATATATATATATACTATATATATAATATATAATAATATATATATATATTATATTAATTATATATATATTATATATTAATTATATATATAATATATATAATTATATATATATTATAATATTAGCGTCGGCGGGGTGACCAGGCCCGCTTCTTTAGGAGGGGTGATTGCGTCCACTCTAAATAGAAATAAAAAAAATAAATAAAAAAAAAAATTTTTTGTCGTCTTTTTATAGCCACGCCCGGTAGCTACTAGACAAGTTTATTTAGACATCTTTAATTCTAGAAATTTTTTATATTTTTAAAAAATGCTAGAAATTAGGGTACAAAATTTCCTCAATATTAACTCACTTTGAAAAATGCGTTTTTTTTTTAAACTTCGTTATAAAATGAAAAATTGTGGATCATTCTTAATATTTTTTCAGTGGATACACTAGAGTATGTTAGCTTTAAACTGGGCAAAGTAAATTTTTGATCCCAAGCAGTATTAGTGGCAAAAAAAACGGGGCCTAACTTGGTCCGATCCACCCCGCCGTAAAAATTGATGGGGGGGTGGCTCGGACCACCATTGTTCGTTATTTAGTTTATTATTGACGATTTAATTACGTGATAATTAATTTAATGCCCTAATAAAAGTTACATATATGTAAGTGAAAAATTTTTTAAAAATGAAATTAATTAAAAAAACGACGCTTCAAAAAAGTGTTCAAATTTTTGGGCGGGAGAGGGGCTGAATCGACCACCCTTATTATATTTTGCTTTTATTTTCATTATTGACATTTTTAATTCTATTACGAATTTAATATGATAAATAATTATATTTAAGTAAAAATTTAAATATAAAATTGAAATTATACGTTAAAAGACGAATTTAAACAGATGTCCGAGTCACCCCTTCAATGGCTGGTCCGCTTCACCCCTCACGGTCAGGCTTGACGGCGTTTATTCAAACTTTAAGTAAAACTTTAATTATAGAATTACATTATTATTTTTTTGTGCTGCTTATGCCCGACTATAGGGCCGTGATTTACAAAAAAAAAATTTTTCCAAAAAGTCATTAGGGTGAGATCGGAGAACCAAGTTTACCTAAAAGTGGTCCACGTCACCCGCCCGACGCTATATATATAATATATATAATATAATATATATATAATATATATATAAATATATATATATATATATATAGATATATATATAATAACCAAATATCAATTCCATGTATCGATATAATGAAGTATCAATTTATTTAATCGAACCCAACAAATATTGAAAATGGACTCTTAAAAAAATTAGTACTGCCGAAAAATAAAATTTTACCTGTTGGTTATAGTCTTCCCTTTCCATGCAATTTCTATAGTCGCCTACTTTGTAAAGCACAATAGAATGAAATTCCATTCAGTTAGAGTATAAGGAAAGCCTATGCTATTTTTCTAAACTTTGAGTAACTTTTTTTCTTAGAACGTCATTTTTTTTTTTTTTATAGCTTATAGCTGTTCATCTTGTAATACAAAATTAATTTGATTACATGTTCGTTTCATTAATTTTTTTTTTAAGATTTAGCGTCGGGCGCGGTCGGAGACTTCGACCATATAGGTATAATTCGTTCCCGACCCTCCCCTAATGCCCTTTTTGATTTTTTTTTTTTTTTTAAATCAAGGCCCTATAGTAGGTCAAAAGCACACAAAAAAATAATGTAATTTTAAAAATAATAGTTTTATTAAAGTTTAAATAAAGCTCAGTCACCCCCACCTTGGAGGGGTAAATCGGACCATCTGTTTAAATTCCTCTTTTAAGTATAAATTCAATTTTTATTTTAATTTTACTTAATATATTAATTTGCCGTTATCATATTAATTGAGAATAATGAAAAAATATTTAATATGATACTATAAATAAGAATAAAAATAATGGGTTCTTTCATCCCCTCTCCTCTGCTGATGTAATAGATTGACACTTTTGGAATTCGTATGTTTTTATATATATAAATTTCATTGTTATTTTAGGATTAATTTTTACTTAATATAAGTAACTAATTATTATATTAATTAAATTAATTATAAGTAATAAAAATGTCAATAATATATATATTATACGGAAAAACAATGCGTCCGAGTCACCCCTCCAACAATTTTTACGGCGGGGTGAATCGCCCCTCTAAATTAGGCCCTATATTGCCCACTAATAACTGCTTTGAACAAAAAATTTACTTTGCCCCATATATTAGCTAAATACTTGAGTGCTCATACACTGCAAAAAATAAATTATGAACCATCCACAATTCTATTTATAAACAAAGTATATAAAACTCACATTCATAAAGTAGAATCTATTTGAAGGCCATTTGACTTTCCTAATTTATTATATTTTTAAAAAATATAAAAACTCTCTAGAATTAAAGATGATCTAAATAAAACTTGTAGTACTACCGCCTGGCTATTGAATGAGTGAAAATTTTTATTTTTATTTTTTATTTTAGAGTGGACCGAATCACCCCTCT
>JABUQX010002224.1:0-10000 GCA_015478945.1 Trachelipus rathkii | reverse complement strand
CAATCTATTATACTTAATAAATAAGAATAATTCAGAAGCCGCATGGGCCTATCTAGACTGTCCTAGTCAACCATAATAATAATTATTAATTATAATTAAGAATATTAACATATGTTGCATTAACCCCTAGAGGCTGTACAGTCAAACCATAATATATAACAATACTTAAGAAGCCGCATGATCCTATTAGAAGATCTCATTAACCCAAAGTTTACCAATAATATGGTAAACTTTGATTAACCCCTCTAGAATGTCCCAGTCAACCCATAATAAATAATAAATAAGAATAATACTTAAGAAGCCGTATGGGCCTATCTAGACTGTCCCAGTCAATCAATAATTAATAATTAAAAATAATAATTAAGAAGCCGCATTGACCCCTCTAGAATGTCCTAGTCAACTCATAATAAATAAGAATAATACTTAAGAAGCCGCATGGTCCTTTTGAGACTGTCCCATTCAACCAATAAAAATTAATAATAAGAGCCGCATTGGCCCCACTCAGAATCCAATAACCCATAAAAATAATAAATAAGAATAAAACTTAAGAAGCAGCATGGGCCTATTTAGACTGTCCCAGTCAACCAATACTAATTAATATTTAAAAATAATACTAAAAAATATAAATTAACAAGGAATGTCAAAATCAAATAATAAAGAATAATACTTAAGAAGCTGCATGGTCTTTTTTAGACTGTCACAGTCAACCATTACAAATTAATAATAGAGAAGCCGCATTGGCCCCTCTATAACGTCCAGTCAACCCATAAAAAAATAAGAAATAAGAATAATTTTTAATAATAATTAATGTAATTAATGAATAGTATTTATAATTAAGAAGCCACATGGCCTACCTAGACTGTCCCAGTCAATAACAGTTATCAACAGAATACAATTCAGAAGCTGCATGTCATCTAATCGTTCCAGTTCATAGCGTAAATTCTCCTCAATAATTAAGAATAAATTATTCCAATTACTAATTATTATGGGAATAACTTGGACAGTCTAGATAGGCCCATGTGGCTTCTGAATTATTTTTCTTATTTATTAATTATTATGGATTGACTGGGACATTCAAGAGGGGTCAATGCGACTTTTTAATTATTATTCTTAATTATTGAATTATTGTTGGCTGACTGGTTTATAGGCCCATGTGGCCTCTTAATTATAAATATTATTCATTAATTACATTAATTAACTATTATTAAAAATTATTCTTAATTTTTATGGGTTGACTTGGACATTCTAGAGGGACCAATGCGGCTTCTCAATTATTATTTTTTTTTGTCGACTGCCCAAAAGGGAACTATGTGGCTTCAAAGACTTATTCATATCAAAGTTTAGCATATGGTAAACTCTCTTGTTCATATCTTATAATGAAGTTGACAGGACATTCTAGAGAGGGATCAATTGGCTTAATTATTATTTTTAATTATTATCACATCGACTGGGACAGTTCAGAGATTCCACAGGCTTCTGCTATTATTTTTACTTATTATGGCTGATTGACATTTAGAAGGGTTAATGTTGCTTAATTATTAATTTTCTTAATTGGTGAGACAGCCTGTAGTGAATCAGCGTGGTTTCTTAAGGAAGACTTAGCCATATATTGACTGGGAAATTTAGAAAGTCATGCGGCTTCTACCATTTTACTCATTACTATTGCTGTTGAATGTGACAGTTCAGATTATGTTTAAGTTTCTCTAGCTAGCCATTCTTATGCTCATTATGGCTGATCAAATATTTAGATATGAGACGTGGGCTTCAATTATTATCCTTATTGGCTGACTGGGACAGATTTAAGGTCATTCTTATTACTCAGGCTGACTGGGACATTCTGCAGGGAAGACAGCTTTTAATTATTATTCCTAAATTAAGAATTAAGAAGCAAATTAACCTCTCTTCAGGTCTGTCCTAGTCAACCCATAACAGACACACTTAAGAAGCTCATGATCCTATTTAGACACGCAGTCAACCAAAAATTAATAATTAAGAAGCCGCATTCAAGAATCTTCTAGAATGTCCTAGTCAACCCATACAAATAATAAATAAGAATAATACTTAAGAAGCCGTAGGGGCCCATCTAGACTGTCCCAGTCAACCAATAACACATATATAATTAATAATGAAAACAATAATTACAAACCACTGGACACTCTGAATGTCCTAGTCAACCTATAATAAATAAAAATTGACATTTAAGAATCCGCATGGTCCTTTTTAGACTGTCCTAGTCAACCAATAAAATTAATAATTACAATGCATCACCTTCTTAGAACCCCAGCTCAACTACAATAAACACCACAATAAATAGAATAATACCTGAAACTGTATATCTATCTTAGACTGTCCTAGCCAACCACACAATTAATAATAAAACACACTAATGAGCCATATTTGACCCCAGAGAATCCCAGTCAACTCATATTAATAAGAATACTTAAGGAGCCGGTATCTTTTAGGACTGTCCCAGTCAAAACCAATAGTACTAATAATAAGAATGCATTGGCCCCTAGAATGTCCCAGTCAACCCATAATAAATAATAAAGAAGAATAATACTTAAGAAGGGCCTTTCTAGACAACTTCACGCCTATTCTTATCCTCAAAGACAAAAATCTACCTCCTCGTTGCTTTACGTTGCTCCCTCTCCAGCATATCTATGTCTTTTCTAATAAGGGTGCTAAAATTGTAGACAATATTCAAATACTGGCCTAACATATCTATTATATGACATTATACAAAAACAATATATATAATTAGTCTGCATCTGGCATTAATTTTCAATTTTTAACCCTAGGCCCTAGCTCTGGGTTCAAAATCTTACAATGGAAACAATGAAACAGCAACACTAAAGAATGTTACAGACTTACAGGTTACAATGCCAATAGTTTGTTGAAAATTGAAAATATATTAAAAACTTCATAATATATATAGTTTTATTTTAATTTTTTATTTCTATTGAAGTTAAATCACTTAAATATACAAAAATAAAATAAAAAAATAAAAAAAAAAAAAAAATCAAAAAAATCAAGTAAAAAAATCAGTTGATTTTTTTAATTTGATTTTTTTCGTGCCATCCCTGCTACTTAGTCTGACAGGGTTGGGGATTTTTTTGTTTTAGAAAAAAATCAATTTTTGATTTTTTTGATTTTTTTTATTTTCAGATATGTGACATCAGCCGTAACAATGTTATTATAGTTATATATATATATATATATATATAGTATATATATATATATATATATATATATATATATATATATATATATATATATATATATATATATATATATATATATATATATATATATATATATATATATATATATATATATATATATATATATATATATATATATATATATACAAATACATGTAAGAAGACGCAGAATCCAATCTAGAGTGTCCCATATAACCCATAGAAATTAAGAATAATTTTTAATAATAATTAATGTAATTAATGAATAGTAATTATAATTAAGAAGCCACATGGGCCTACCTAGACTGTCCCAGTCAACCAACAATAATTAATAATTAAGAATAATAATTAAAAAGCCGCATTGGTCCCTCTAGAATGTCCCAGTCAATCCATTATAATTAATAAATAAGAATAATAATTCAGAAGCCGCATGGGCCTATCTAGACTGTCCCAGTCAACCAATTATAACTAATATTTAAAAATGATAATTACGAAGCTGCATTAACCCCTCTAGAGTGTCACAGTCAGCTAATAATATAGAAGAATAATATTCTAAGAAGCCGCATGGTCTCATTTAGACTGTCCCAGGTCAACCAACAAAACTAATAATTAAGAAGCCGCATTGGACCCTCTAGAATGTACACACAATAAATAATAAATAAGAATAATACTTAGGAAGCCGATTATCTAGACTGTCCCAGTCAACCAATAATAATTAATAATTAAAAACAATAATTAAGAAGCCGCATTTAAGAAACCGCATGGTCGTTTTTAGACTGTCCCAGTCAACTAATAAAAATTAATAATTGAGAAGCCACATTGGCCCCTCTAGAATGTCTTAGTCAACACATATAAATAAATAAGAACATTTAAGAAGTTGGCAATTATTCCACCCAGTCACCCATAGCACAATTAAGAATAAAATATTCTTAAATTATTAATTATTATGGTTGACTAAAAGTCTAGATAGTCTATGCGGCTTCTGAATTATTCTTATTTATTAATTATTATGAATTGACTGGGACAATATTCTAGAGGGGCCAATGTGACTTTTTAATTATTTTTCTTAATTATTAATTATTGCGTTGACTGGGACAGTCAAGGTAGGCCCATGTGGCTTCTTAATTATAAATACTATTCATTAATTACATTAATTATTATTAAAAATTGTTCTTATTTCTTTTATTATATCAATATGCACAATAGACTAATATCTAGAGACAATGTGGTTTAATTATTACTTTATTGTCGATCAGACAAATCTGTGCTGACCATTTTTAAAGATGGTCTTTATATAATGACATTTAGATGGATTCAATGTGGCTTACCCATTATTTTTAATTACAATTATTATTGGTTGACTGACACACCTAGATAGCCCATGCGGTTCTTCATTTATTATTTATTATGGGTTGACTGATTTCTAGAGGAAGCACAGTGTTTAATTACACGATTATTGACTGGGACATGTGGTTTGTTGATATTTTGCTGATTAGATATACTGCAGCTTCTTAATTATTATTCTGAATAATATTTAAGAAACCGCATGTAACCCCTCTAGAATGTCCCAGTCAACCAATAATAAATAAGAATAATACTAAGAAGCCGCATGGGCCTTTTTAGACTGTCCCAGTCAACCAATAAAAATTAATAGTAAGAAGCCGCACTGATGCCCAGAATGTCACAGTCAACCCATAATAAATAATAAATAAGAATAATACTTAAGAAGCCGCATGGGCCTATCTAGACTGTCCCAGTCAACCAATAAATATATATAATTAATAATTAAAAATAATAATTAAGAAACCGCATTGACGCCTCTAGAATGTCCCAGCCAACTCATAATGAAATGAGAATAATAATTTAAGAAGCCGGCATGGTCTTGACTGTCCAAATAACCAATAAACACACTTTGATAGCTACGCATTGGCCCTCTTTAGAATGCCCCAGTCAACTCATAATAAATATAAATAATAAATAAGATTAAATTTAAAAAGCCGCATAGGCCTATCTAGACTGTCCCAGTCAACCAATAAAAATAAATAATTAAGAAGCCGCATTGGCCCCTCTAGAATGTCCCAGTCAACCCATAATAAATAATAAATAAGAATAATACTTAAGAAGCCGCATGGTTTACCTGACATCTCACTACTTTTCATCCTGAAAAGCCAAAATTTCACTCGTTGCAACCCTCTAGTATTGACTTTATGTCTTTTCATTATATACTAAAATTGTAGACAATATTCAAATACTGGCCTAACATATCTATTATAACGACATTATACAAAAACAATATATATAATAAGTCTGCATCTGGCATTAATTTTCAATTTTTAACCCTAGGCCCTTAGCTCTGGGTTCAAAATCTTACAATGGAAACAATTAAACAGCAACACTAAAGAATGTTACAGACTTACGGGTTACAATGCCAATAGTTTGTTGAAAATTGAAAAATATATTAAAAACTTCATAATATATATAGTTTTATTTTAATTTTTTATTTCTATTGAAGTTAAATCACTTAAATATACAAAAAAAAAAAAAAAAATAAAAAAAAAATAAAAAAATCAAAAAAATCAAACAAATAAATAAAAACAAAAATATCATGATTTCTTTATAAAAAAAATCAAGTAAAAAAATCAGTTGATTTTTTTCATTTGATTTTTTTCGTGCCATCCCTGCTACTAACATGCCTCTAGCATTTTCATTCTAGCGCCATTTTTTTCTTTACGATAACGCTGTTCATGACGCTCTACATTATTTTCGCTTAACCATCGTAATTAGGCTTATTAAAGCCAAGTTTATTGACTTTTATAACGTTGTAAGTGCCATTGGTGTGAAATATGAAATTATTTTGAATATGTAAATATTATCGTTATTGATTGGGCCTACTAGGAAGGCCCATGAGTGAAGTGAATACATCGTGCCAATTTTTATATATTATATTTTACCATCTATATTAGCTAGTTTATTTTCACGGTAGCTAGCCTTGGATCAGGCATAAACCAAGGCCTATTTCTCTCTCAGGGGCTTCCTAGTAACAAACCTATGCCCAAATTTCCTTTTGTATATAACACTTGTAAATTTAAGTAGGCCAATGTAGGCCCTAATTGTTTTTGTTAAAGTAACTTTTATTTATTTATTTATTTATTACTATCATTATTTATATATCATTATATTCTGTATTAGCATATTATTTATTATTTTTTATTATTACCCAGGACACTGGGGTTTCAGGCTCAGCTTTGCTTTCACTTTCATGCTGTAAGCCCCTCAAATATATATTCCAACTTGCTCCATTGTTTAAGAACCTCCTGATTGTTAACCTTCTGCAAGAAGTTTCTGACAGCAACCACCATCAGAACTTCAGTGGTGATTTCCCGGAGTGAGCAAGAGCCTACCTGTAGAAGTAGGCCCCAACACCCCAGCCTTCCCAGAATCTCAAGCTTTTCGTGTCTGTTGGAACCTCGGCGGCTAATCCCTCTGTTCTACCAGTAATTTATTTTTACATATTTTTATTATTATTATTATTATTATTATTATTATTATTATTATTATTATTATTATTATTATTATTATTATTATTATTATTATTATTATTATTATTATTATTATTATTATTATTATTATTATTATTATTATTATTATTATTATTATTACTTCTTTTCATCATTTTATTTTTATTATTTGTAATATTATATTTATATATAACTAATTTTATATAATTTTCAGTTTTATATATACATAGTAACACACCGGAAACAGCACAGTTTTTTTTTTTTTTTTTTTTTAAGACGGAAAGAGAATTATTATCTCACCGGGAACAAAAAAGTTATTGAGTTTTTACCATATTTATACCAGGAACAAAATAGTTAAGTTTTTTTTTTTAATCATATTTTCGCACTGCCAATATTTTTTTTTCCATCATTTATAAGTTAACTTTTTTGTATTTGTGCTGTGGTTTTGCTTTCTTCCTTCCTTCTTCCCTCTCCTAATTCATATATTCTCCTCTCTTCACAATTTCTTTTCTCTTACTTTCTTCTACTGCTCTCGTCATGGTTGGAACAGATTCTCCTCCCACCTCTGCAGTCTCTTCAGTCCCCTCTTCCGCTGCTTCTTATTACCCGGCGTACCCATCTCATACCTCGTATCCCTGCTCTATTTACAACGCCTCTAACGATCCATGTTCCTCTCCGTTTTCTAGAGTTGAGGCCCGTCTTACATCTCTGGAACAAGGCATGGCTGATGTCAAGGCGGTGCTAAAGGACATCTCCGCTATGCTACGGTCCCCAAAGGATTTACCTTCCCGCACCCACTCCTCTGACCGTTCTCCCACTCCAGGCCCTACGCAATATCCTAACGGATATTGTTTTTACCACCATCGGTATGGCCTGAAGGCGACTAAGTGCTCCCAACCCTGCACTTTGTCGGGAAACCTCTTCGCCAGCAATCTATAAAGGCGGTGGATCCAGCTGGCCACCCCTCCGTTTGTTCTTCCTCTCCGCCTTCTTCGTCTCAGGATGTCCTGCGCCTTTTCGACAGGTCCACAAACCTGTTCTTCCTGATTGACACCGGTGCGTCGTATTCGCTTCTTCCTAGAGATACTACCCAAAAGTCCGCTGTCCCTCTTCCTGACCGGGCTCTTTACGCTGCAAATGGTAGTACCATCCCCGTCTATGGTGAGCGCCTGTGCACCTTAGACCTCTCTCTCCGCCGTCAATTCCCCTGGGTATTCGTGGTTGCTGACGTGACCCAACCCATTTTGGGAGCTGATTTTCTGTCACATTTCGACCTTATGGTCGATCTAAGAAACAGGAGATTGGTTGACGGTTGTACGTCTCTGTCTTCTGCAGGTACCGTAGTTTCTTCTGCTCTTAAAGGCATCTCTGCGGTTGCTCCTTCTTCTGGTACCTCCCCCTTCTTCACCATCCTGCAGAAGGATTTTCCGGCGCTGTTGAACCCCTGTTCTTCTTCCTCTCCTGTTCAACATTCTGTGCGCCACCATATAGAGACTACGGGCTCTCCCACCTTCGCTCGTGCTCGGCGTCTGCCTCCTGACAAGCTCAAGGCAGCCAAGGCGGAGTTTGAGCACATGCTCGAACTAGTGGCGTAACTAAGGTCAGTTGCGCCCCCCCGCGACTTATTTTGTGCGCCCCCTTTAGTCATTGACGGGGTGGATAGAGCTTTTGGAACTTGAATGACAAAAAAAGTTTTCTTGTTCATATCAAAGAAAAATCACATTAGCATTACATTACAAAAGAACCAGAGTGTATTACAATGAAAAAAAGGTTTAAATATATATATATATATATATATATATATATATATATATATATATATATATATATATAGTTATATTATATATATATATATATATATATATATATATATAATATATATATATATATATATATATATATATATATATATATATATATATATATATATATATATATATATATATATATATATATATATATATATATATATATATATATATATATATATATATATATATATATATTTAAACACCTCTTTTGAGGGTACTCTCGGTGCTACACCGTCCCCAAACCTTGGGTTAAGGCATAGCACCGCACACTCAAATCCCCAAGACTAGCCTTATTATTAGTAGGCTTCCTCTGCTTCTATAGCTATCTCCTCGGTTCCAATTTTAGCAGGGATCTTTTGTAGATAGGTCACTAGAGAGGTTTTTACTGTTCCAAGGGACCCCACTACCACTGGCACCACCTCCACCTCCTCCATCTCCCACATCCTTCTGATGGCATATCGTAATCTTTGATATTTAATTTCTTTCTCTCTTTCGTAGAGGGCTACATTTTCATCGTATGGGACTCCTACCTCTATTAGTTGACATGTTCTTGTTGTTTTATTAACTAATACAATATCCGGTCTATTACTTTGTACAAATATGTCGGTGGGTATGCCAAAATCATATAGAATTTGGATATGGTCATTATCTACTATTGCTGGAGGTTTGTAATTCCAATGATTATTAGGAGTATCAATATTATATAGTTTGCATAGTCTGTAGTGAATGAGCCTGCATACGGTATTATGTCTTTCCGTATATAGTCCCATACGTATCAGAGTCTTACATCCGGATAATATGTGGGGCACAGTCTCTGAGGATTCCCCACACATCCTACATCTATCAGAACAATCGACTCCTTCGATATGCTTTTTGAACCAATTGGTTCTTAAGCACCAATCCTGAGCTGTAATCAGCGTTCTCTCATCATTTATTTTTAAAAATCCCCTCGCAATTGTTTCTATCGATTTTTCCTTATTGATAAAGGCCTTGTTCAATACTTCTTTTTTAAAGTGTTGGGCGTGTCTATGTTCTTCCCATTCTGCATTATCGGCTTTCTTTCTTGCTGTTTTATAAGATTCCTTTAAGATTTTAGTTCTTTCTTTGAGGTTTTTCTCATTCCATCCATTCTGTGTTCTGATATCGATGTTAAATTCATGGAGGTAGTCATTTGCCTTTTTTGTTATTGAAGTTGTTCCAGCCTTGCAATCTTCATGTTCTTTTAACCAACCAATGAATTTGGTTCCTTTTCCTTCTATATATTCTGCTAATCCTACTATTTCATTTTTGTGGGTTCTATCTATATGTGGCATTCCCATACCTCCTTCATTTCTCGGGATGTATATACGGGCTGTGCACTGGTTTTTGTAGATTATTTTGTGTGCATGGAGGAGTTTCCTTGTTGTTGTGTCTAGAGTATTTATTTCATGCTGGTACCAGTCCACAATTCCAAAACTATATCTCATTACTG
>JABUQX010002223.1:12500-21880 GCA_015478945.1 Trachelipus rathkii | reverse complement strand
ATGTAAACTATTCAAAGATTTTCATTTCATATACTATGAGTCATTCATTTTTTACTACAACTGTACGAAATTTTATTCAACAATACTTTACATTTACCTAAAGCGTAAATCAGTAAATCAATGTAGAGGTTTATTACCTAAAACACCTAGGGGATTAGTATGCTTTTGTTTACTGCTTTACTGCTTTAACTCTCTGCTTTACTGCTTTAACTTTCTGCTTTACGGCTTTAACTCTCTGCTTTACTGCTTTAACTCATATACATTACACTTTTAAAGCAGTAATCAGTAAATCAATAGAGGTGTTTACCTAACACCTAGGGATTAGTATGCTTTTGTTTACTGCTTTACTGCTGTAACTATGGTTTTACTGCTTTAATCATGTTTTACTGCTTTAACTCACTGCTTTACTGTTTTAACTCATATATTTATTAACATTATGTTTTCTTTTATATTTTTTATTTTTGTTTTATTACTTTTTATTTATTATTTCTATTTTTATTTTTGTTTTAATACTTTTTTATTTTTATTTGTAATGTAAGAATAAAAACACACAGAGTTTCTGTTATATAAACATTTTATTTTAATAAAATTGTACGAAATTTTATTAAAAACCTTTTTAATATTACGAATTGTACGAAATTTTAAAAAGCGTTTTTTCATTTTAAAGCATTTATTACATAATCAGAAACTATAAAATCATTGACATACAAATTTTTAGCATCAAATATATTTACAAGTTTATTAAAACATACATTATTTAAAAAACATATAATGAAATAAATACAATAGACTCCACATAAATTGGAATATAAGGGTTGAACAGGGTAAGACATAGTTTTTACACAGCTTACATTATTATATTTTAAAAATAAGGTAATATAATGATTATTCAATATAAATTTTAAGTTCAAAGAATCAATTATGTGAACAGTATCGTTTTTTGCTCTATAAACGGAAATCCAATGTCCTGTTGAGGTGATGTGACGAGGCAATGTATTGAATATGAAGCAGGTATCCTTCTCCAACTTTACAGAGTTTATTTCGTTAATAGCAAACACTCCTAAAAAGCGAGGTTCATTTTTAAACACCGATTTTATTTCCTCTTCATTCATCTTTAATAATTCAAAAGTACGTTGCGTACTCTGTCAATTTCAATGAGTTGAGGATGCTCAAGATAGACCACTACCGTGATGGGTGTTTGTAGACTTGATCCAAAAGAGAGACTTAGTCCTAAGGTACCCTTTCTCAAAATGTTTAAATGATAGGCGTTACAAGCTGAAAGGTCTGCAGTAAGATCATAGGCGTATAAATTACTATTCTTTGCGTATTCTTCAAGATTTAAACCTGTCCCGCTATCATTACATGATACAGTATTGGCTATTAAGTCGTAAAAAGGTCGAGTACAGAGAGATAGGTCTCCGTTGTATACATTTCATAATCACGTCCGTGAGGCAGTCCATTCACATGTAAACTGATACCCTTAAGTCCGAAATGGGTGTGAATTATAGGGTTGGACTTTATAATTCCGGAGTAGCCTTCATGTTCCACAATCCCTATTATTACTTTCTGTGGTAAATTTCCGTTCACAATGTTAGGGATATTGATACTCGATAATCCTTGAGTGAAATTAAATATCTTGGTTTCAACTCTCTTAATAGGGTACTTTGCTGTAGTATTCAAAAGCGAATTTTCAATTTCCAAATGTCGCTGTGGTGATAATTTCACTTTTCTGACATAGAGATAAGCCTCCAACAGTTTGAAAACAGGTTCTGGACATACAGCTGTAGCAGTAGGCTTACTTTTTATTTTAAGAGCAAATTTAGGATTTGACCGTGATAAAATGATTCTAGTATCTACAGATGGTAGAATGAGTCTTTCTTGAGAGAAGATATCGCCATTTAATCGACCGTAAAATTCATAAGTATTATTTATGACTTTAGCTGCTTTATCTATATGTGCAGCTTCATCTTTGAAACTGTAAAAACCACATGATTTGAGATGAGATTGTTTAGCATCGTCTGAATAATTTAACAAATGTTCTATATAGCTTCTATAAGGATAATTAGCCGCTGACGCACCTAGTGAAGTTCCGTTAAGATAGACTTCAACCTGGGTGAAACATGTATACAGGAAATTTGATTCTGTATATACTATATGGTCATCACCCGTAGGAAGATCTGTACCATCAGGTTTTGTCAATTTCGTTTTTACATATAAAAACACATTAGAGGGATCTAAGTACTGATCAGAAGTGCCTGGAATATTGAACTCTAGAGGAACATCTGTATTGGTAATTGAATGCAGAGGATTAATACTGATAAAGTTGGACTCGCTAACGCTAATCTGTGTAGGGTTCATGGAGAAGAGATCCAATTCACTCTTACAACAATCAGGACTAGAACTTTAATTGACTTATTTTTGTAAATGCGAGCTCTGGCCGTATAATGAACATTTTCATGAAAAACCTTACTTATATACACACATCGTATAAAAGTTATCAGTTAGTAATTAAATAGCAAATACATCAATACATTTTTTCTTTAGAGGTTTTTTCCGCTTAGTCTTTTTCTTTATGACAATCTTCTTGATCCCTCGACCTTGTCCTGACATTTTACGTCTTATTTTACGCTTAACATCATCCAACATCTCATCTGAAACATCGGCTATACGTCTTTTTAATGCTGTACGAGGATTATTTCCTGCAGCAATATCTTGAATAGTATGCAAACCTGTTCTTATAGCTTTTTTACCTATATATTCCCCGCCTTTCCTGAGTAGAGGCCTTGCACTTCTCCATAGCTTGGCAAAAAATCCACCAAGGCCATACCCCCTCTGCATTTTTGTTCCCCTGAATACCCTTTCTTCGTCCATTATTACAGGAGTATCTTTCTTATACTATCTTTACACTGTGAGAGTATGTTAATGAATGAAAAAATATATCTGACTACACCTCTTATATATATTCCATTATCCTGTAATTACTGCATCTGTTTCTTTCTAATATGAACTTTGCATAACAATGCGCCGTATGTAAAGGGAAAAGGATTTCCTTCTACATCTTTTATATGCACGCGTACAGAGTCAAAATTTGATCTATTCAGAGGAAGATAATGAACATTAGGGAATGTTATAACTTTACTCTCTTTGGGAAAATATACTACTCTTAATAAAGGAGCTTTAGTATTACCTACATATTGATGATCAATTATATTTGTATATACATAAGCCATACCTGGGTGGTTGAGCATCTCGGATGGGGTACATGTATAATGCAGTACTCGGTCTGCGTCGTCTTTTTGTTCATGCCAAGTCAAGGGTTTATTCTCCACAGATAGTATAACTCTCTTCAACATAGTAGGGATATCATGAAGTATATCCAGCTCAGCATCACGTTTACGAATATGTTTACGTTGCCATGGTGATCGTCTGAGAAAAAACATATCACGGTCTCGCAGGTTTACACTTACTTTTGATCTTAAAGATATTATTACTTTATCTTCATAGGTACGCATTTCAGTTTTGTATACCAGATCCTTACACATAATACTCATATCAAAGAGAACGTTTAAATGACTGAAAATAGCAGGCACCGACTTAAAATATGACCTTCGCAAAGTAAATTCTTCAAAGAAGTATTCTTTTGTGCCAATCCTGGACCTAGGTAGATCACGAGTATCTTTCACTTGTAATATAGTTTCAACACATTCTACACTTCTGTACACCAACATCCAGAATAGATTGTGAGGTAAATTTTCTATGTCCGTATTTAATATCATTTCACATAATCCTACTTCGTATGCCTCTCTTTCAAGTTGTATAGGATTCATTAACACAGTTGTAAAATCCGAGAGTTTATTATCAGGATGTAAATCCAAGGATGCTGAAGACGGGAGAGTTATATAAAAGTGATCTACACTCTCCATGATTGTAATGACAACTGATTAATAATTCTTAACTTCACTTGCTTTTATATAAGTATTAAACTTAGCAGGGTATCCCCTCCATTTCACCAGATACTGTTTATTTTTCCCTTTTCCTCTCGTAGCTAATATTTTTTCTTTATATTCATGAGTTACAGGATTGAACCTTACTTTTTGTATTTCCTGTTTATAAAATCCGCCTTTTATTTTTTCACCATTTAAATCTTTCAGATAATATAACTTTAAACTATCACGACTGAATGGTCGGATATTGTGCACTTTAAAAACTTCAGTAGTCCAACCGGATTCATATCCTTTTCTAAACCTTTCTTCTGTTCGAGATACTCTTACATAGTCATTCACCTTTATTCCTGAATTATCTTTTATTTTGTTTTCTTTTTCATGTAGATGGGTTCTACGGCCTCTAGTTTTTGACATTTCTAAAGGAGTTGACTTTATAGTTCTATGGTAAGACCTGTTATAAGAATAAGCCAGATCGTCCAGTATATCAATATATTTAAAAGTATTCATTTTAGTAAAATACCTATGCATGCGTTCTTTAATAGTACGCTGGACTCTTTCAACTATAGCCGCTTTGTTTACGGAAAATGTATTGTAATAGCTTATACCATACTCCCAGAGCAGCTCCTGAAACTCTCGCCCCTTGAATTCCATTCCTGAATCTGTCCAAAATGATTTAGGTGTTCTCCGCTCGTCCTCTATAATTTCAAGTACAGCATCGGCAACTGTAGCTGATCTTTTATCTTTTATTGGCTTCAACCACAAGTATCTAGAGTATACGTCAATTGTAAAAAGTATATATTGAAAGCCTTCATTATAAGAGCTGTATTTAATCATTTCCGATAAATCTAACTGCCATATGCTATCGAGCTGCGGAGATATGGTTTTCCGTGTAGGAAATTTTTTTCTTACAGGTTTATGTAGAGTAAATGCCTCTTCACCCTCTAAATATGCTTTTAACTCTTTTTTCTCAATATTAGGATACCTTAAAGCAAACCTAGTGAAACCCCCAAAACTATTTGGCTCCCTCAGATTGAAGTAATACTTATCAACTACCTCCTTCGACTCCATGTTGTCTACTGACACACGTGTAAGCGTTATATTATATATATATATATATTATATATATATATATATATATAATATATATATATATATATATATAATATATATATATATTATATATATATATATATATATATATATATATATATATATATATATATTTGTCACAAAAATGTGATATTAGGTCACAAGGGAAAAAGAAAGAGAAAAAGATTTAAAATAACATTTATTTATACACAAACATTACAACTAAATATATATGATAATACATAATTACGATTTAATCCAACTAGGCCTATTATAAGGTGTTTTTCTTATTCGTCCTCTGGTAACACGTTTAAATTTATCTGATGCGTAAGAAGTGCCTGATGGACTTGAATCAGGTCTAGGTGTCATGGGGATATTATCTAAGTCTGCTAATCGTCTTGTATTTAAGATTAAAGTTCTGGGGAAATTAATAGTCTGAAGTTCTTGTTTGATATCATTCCATCCTTTTACAGGGCCTTTCTTCCAGTTACGTGAGAGATCAGCTATCAAATCCACAATATTTGATCCTTTAACTATTTCATCATCAATTACGATCTGTCCTGCTTCATTCAAAGTTAATTGGTCTTTTAAAATATTATATAAAGCTATTCCTGATTTACGCACTCTATTAGGTAAGCTCTCCTCTAGGATATTTTTAAATTTATCTTCATTTTTCACTTCAAGTTTTACTTCATTAGGTATATCTACATCATCGGTTAGCGGGATACGTAGGGATGGATGTAGGTGCAAGTCTTTAAGATCTATCAATTTTTGTATGGCATCCTGGTATAAGATGCGTTTCTCATGGATGTTAATGTCTGAATTTAATATCCTGTACACTTCTTTCTCATATTTGGTTATCTGTTCAACTTTAGGATCATATAAGCTAGGAGGTAGAGGCTGCTGGAAAGATAATGAGTCGTTCACAATATAAGGATTCTGTTGGTGCAACTGTTGCTGCTGATGTGAAAGAGGTTGTAATGTCAATGCATTGGGCTGTAATATCTGCGTGTATGGGGGTTGTGAATGATGAAACTGTGATTGTGGATTTTGCGCAGTGTGCGGCAATAACTGGCCATATTGAGGTTGTGAATGATGAATCTGAGGAACTGAATTCTGTACAGATGCTGTATTATTATACTTCATTTTCTCATACTCATTATATGGAAGTACAGCAACCTTCTTCATTATGGGGACAACCACTTAGTTATCAGGGGAGCTATAACGGAGAAGAGTAATGGCAGGAATACTCCTCCTCCTCTCTGTAGTAACTTCTTTTTATTTTTCAAATTTTTAATGTTGAGGGAGAGTTTTTTAATGATGTTTCTATAACGACGTAGCTTTACCTTCTGAGGCCTGTTTAAAGGAACATTTCCTTTTATAAGATTTAAACAGACTTCACATACACACTGGATGAATTTCTCATCCTCACTAATTAGTTTACGTTTTTCAGATGGTTTCAACTTTTTAAATTTTTTTATAAGAGGTAAATACTTTGCAACTAGAGCACTCATTATTCAGGTATGTATACAGTTTCTATCTCATAGGGCAGAATGTTGGTACGGAGCAACACTCTGTGCGTGTTTTTGGGGTGAAGTTCACACATCAAATAACCGTGGGGGATCGAAGTAACCTCTTTATATACTTTTAAGAACTCTTTCCTTTGAAGAGGAAACATTTGAGTTGCCAATACATTAATTTGACTCATGTCTCTTCTCTGTCCAAACAACAGTAAATACTGTGTGTTTAAAGAAACACTTCGCATATGCTTGCTTTGATGAAAAATATTCTGCGTTATGAAAAACACAGAGATATTTAGATGGTGAGAATAAACTGTGAACGCTTCTGCTATTTCCAAATTCAATTTGTGCATTAAATCATCTAATACAATAATTTTGTGGCCTTGTATATTGTCCAGCGATCTAATATCGTATATGCCTTCATGAAATTGAATCACATCTTTATATTCTTTAAATTTTTCCTGATAAACATTATAACACCATATTATTTTTACAGGGGTTTGTTCAAAAATCTCCATTTCCTTTAAAATATTTAATAATAGAAAGGTTTTACCACATCCTGTCGGCCCAGCTACAAGACATGTAGCCGGACTTCGGAACGTAAATTTCTCCACATCCATACTCTTCAAGTAGATAATGAATAATGAGTTTAATTAAAGCAGTAAAGCAGTAAATCAAAACCTTACTAACCCCTTGTTGCTAAGCAACACCTCTATTGATTTACTGTTTTACTGTTTTAAGGGCTGTAAAGTATATGTTTTTAATAAAATTTCGTACAATTTTATTAAAATAAAATGTTTATATAACAGAAACTCTGTGTGTTTTTATTCTTACATTACAAATTAAAAATAAAAAAGTATTAAAACAAAAATAAAAATAGAAATAATAAATAAAAAGTAATAAAACAAAAATAAAAAATATAAAAGAAAACATAATGTTAATAAATATATGAGTTAAAACAGTAAAGCAGTGAGTTAAAGCAGTAAAGCAGAAAGTTAAAGCAGTAAAGCAGAAAGTTAAAGCAGTAAAGCAGAGAGTTAAAGCAGTAAAGCAGAGAGTTAAAGCAGTAAAGCAGAGAGTTAAAGCAGTAAAGCAGAGAGTTAAAGCAGTAAAGCAGTGAGTTAAAGCAGTAAAGCAGTAAAACAAAAGCATACTAATCCCTTAGGTAACACCTCTATTGATTTACTGATTTACTGCTTTAAGGTATGTAATGTTAATAAATATATGAGTTAAAGCAGTAAAACATGTGAGTTAAAGCAGTAAAACATGAGTTAAAGCAGTAAAACATGAGTTAAAGCAGTAAAGCAGTAAAACAAAAGCATACTAATCCCCTAGGTGTTAGGTAACACTATTGATTTACTGATTTACTGCTTTAAGGTATGTAATGTATATGAGTTAAAGCAGTAAAGCAGAGAGTTAAAGCAGTAAAGCAGAGAGTTAAAGCAGTAAAGCAGAGAGTTAAAGCAGTAAAGCAGTAAAACAAAAGCATACTAATCCCCTAGGTGTTAGGTAAAACACCCGTAGCTGGGCTACTGATTTAACTGCTTTTAAGGTATGTAAAAGATATGTTTTTAATAAAATTTCGTACAATTGTTAGTAAAAATGAAATACTTATAGTATATTTTGAAAAGAAGAAATTCTTTGAATAGTTACATTGATATCATATTTTTCGTTCACGCTGGAATTTTGCGCGTCTGCGGGCGCACGCGGCGGCGGTAATACGCGTTAATATTGCGCCTGCGGCGCACGCGGCGGTTTCGCGACGGGGGCTCACCTGCGGACTCGCGGGACCTGAACGTTGCGGTCACTGCTCTCAAAATGTGTAACTCTTAGATATATATTCAGTCGCTGTATAAGTGTTAGAAAATACTAACTCATAGTAGGAAGCATTCTTAGCAACTGGGTAAATATTACACCTTCGATTCTCATACCCTTATAACATAGGTAGATACCCATATGGGCTATATCATAGGCTCAGGGGAGGGACATAGAAAGGCTTGAAAAAAAGTAGGACTCAGTTTGCAACTATGTGGCACTCACTTGGCCACTATGTGGCACTCACTTGGCACTCATTGGCACTCACTTGGCCACTCAATGGCACTCATTGGCACTCACTTGGCACTTCACCTGGCACTCACCAGCACTATGATATAGACACTAAATAGACATCACAGATAACTTCTACTTGCATGATTGGAGAACCATCAAACTTGAACCATCAATAGAGGACCATCAAATGAACCGCTAAAAGACATCATCAAAGAATTGAGTACATCAATAATGCTGATCATAAAAATTGAGCACATGGAAAGACCCAAAGTTGTACGCCTAGTGTTTGATACTGTGATTGATATAAAGGTGTAAATGTATGTCTATGTGTAAATGTAAGTGTCATAGTGAATGGGTGTATAAGTGTCATAGTGAATGTGTGTATAAGTGTAAGTGAATGTGTGTGAGTGTAAGTAAATCTGCGTGTGTAAGTAAATCTGTGTGTGAGTGTAAGTAAATCTGTGTGTGTGTGTATGTGTGTGTGTGTATGAGTGTTGATGTGGAGTGTGTTGTGTTTGTGTTGTAGGTGTTCAAGTTAGGATAGATCCATACATACGTTCAAGTTAGGAACGAAATATGTGACGGGTGGGCAAAGGGTAGCAAAAAATTGCCGTGGGCCAAAATTGACCCTTGGAAGACCATAGGCCGAAATATCGATGGTCACAAGGTTAAGACATCAAAAAAAGGCTAAGCCCCTAAAGAAGGCCAAAAAAATTACCCGTGGGTCAAAAGTACCCATGGTATCTGGCAACTTTGGAGAAAAGGTCAGGACAAAAAA
>JABUQX010002222.1:20000-29414 GCA_015478945.1 Trachelipus rathkii | reverse complement strand
TTAAGCGCAAATTAGGTGTAGATCTAGTTAACCTTGATACGAGTGTCCACTGAGGTAGAATAAGTCTTTTCTGTGAGAATATATCACCGTTTACACGACCGTAATATTCGTACGTGTTATTTTTAGATTTAGCAGCGTTGTCCCTATGTTTCTCTACATCTTTTAAATTGTAATATCCACATGATTGCAAGTGAGACTCCTTCGCATCTTGAGAATAATTTAGTAAAGTTTCAATATAATTTCGATAAGGGTAACTTGCAGCTGATGCTCCAGAGAGTTCATTTTAACATTCAAGTTGATTAAACACGTATACAGGAAATTGTCTCGGTGTACACTATGTGTTCGGTGCCTGTGAGATCTGAACCATCTTCATTTACAAACTTAGTCTTCAAATATAAAAACACATTCGATGGGTCAAGATATTGGTCAGAAGTGCCGGGAATATTGAATTCAAGAGGTACATCTGTATTGACGATTGCGTGAACTGGGTTAATACTAATAAAATTGGATTCACTTACACTGATATGTGTAGGATTCACGGAAAAGAGGTCCAATTCACTCTTACAACAGTCTGGGCTAGAGGAATGGAGGAAATGCATCTTGCTGGTACAATCACTTGACGTATAATGAGATATGTTTAAGCATTTCTTATATACGAAATAGATGCTGGCTATCATTAATTTATGTAAAGTACCACTTGGCACTGATATAACAGCGATCACGTCAAACAAGGTCCTATTCTACTTTACAGGTTTTTACAGCGACCTACACCTTCCCATCATCTTTGCGTCGTATTGCGTTTAACATCATCTAACATTTCATCTGAAGCATCAGCTAGTCGACGTTTTACAGCCGTTCGATTTCTTTCTAAAATAAATTTTGATGTTGAAGATCCAGAAATGATAATGTTCAAATTACTCTTACTTAAAGTTGGCTCTCCTATTTCTAAAAATTTTAGAACCATTTCTAGCACAAATTTTAAAACAAAATGGAAAGCAGTAAATTAACAAAGACATAATTCATAGAACTTATAGGAGGTCTATAGACACATAGATCATCTACTGCTACGCCTAAAACCTTGTCCTGCACGTACGTAATATAATAATATATATATAAATAATAATATATAAATAATATATTATAATATATAAATATAAAATATAATAAATATTTATTTTTATAAAAAAAATATATTATTATATTATTATATAAATATATATATATATATATATAAATATATTATATATAATATATATATATATATATATATATTATATATATATAATATTTATATATAATATATATATTATATATATAATATTATATATATATATATATATTATTAATATAGTATATATATATATTATATATATATATATATATATATATATACATATATATATATATATATAATATATATATATATATATATATATATATATATATATATATATATATATATATATATATATATATATATATATATATATATAATATATATATATATATATATATATATAGAATGTAAATACTGCCAATTAAACCGCACGTTCAATTGTATAGATAAAAACTCCTGAGTGATTCTTCACTACCAGGATTAGATCCGCGGCCTCGCGAATGGGATGCCAAAGCGTGTTACCACTCGACCAAGACAAGCTAAAAGATACGCGACTTTAACCTATGAAAGAGTGCTCTATTCAATAGGAATAAGGACCGCCTATGGCAGGAAAGATACCTCAGCACGCATCTCCGTTTGCACTCGGGTCAAAGGTAACACAGACCCATGTAAGGAGACCACTCTAGATCGGAGAAAATTGTATAGATGTAAATACTGCAATTAAACCGCAGTCAATTGTATAGATTAAAAATTACTCTCTGAGTGATCTTCACTTACCATGATAGATCCCGGGCCCTTCGCGAACGTATGCCAAGCGTTGTTACCATCGACCACGATCAGCTAAAAATACGCGACTTAAACCTATAAAAGAGTGCTCTTTTCAATAGGAATAAGGACCGCCTATGGCAGTACAGATACCTCAGCCCACGCATCTCCGCTTGCACTTCGGGTCAAAGGTAACACAGACCCATGTAAGGAGACCACTGCGGTTTAATTGCAGAATTTACATCTATTACAAATTGTACTCCGATCAGAAGTGCGTCTCCTTACATGGGTTCCAGTGTTACCTTTTGACCCGAGTGCAGCGGAGATGCGTGCTGAGTACTGGTCCTGCCATAGGGCGGTCCTTATTCCTATTTGAATAGAAGCACCTTTCATAGTTCTTAAGTCGCGTATTCTTTTTAGCTTGTCGTGGGTCGAGTGGGGTGGGTTAACACGCTTGGTTGTCTGGCATACCCGTTCGCAAAGGGCCCGGGATCTAATCCTGGAAAGTGAAGGAATCATTCAAGGAGTTATTTTATCTATACAAATTGAACGCGGTTAATTGCAGTATTTACATCTATACAAATTGTTACTCCGATCTAGAGTGGTCTCCTTACATGGGTCCTGTTTTACCTTTGACCCGAGTGCAAGCGGAGATGCGTGGCTGAGGTTTTGGTCCTGCCATAGGGGGTCCTTATTCCTATTGAATAGAGCACTCTTTTATAAGTTTAAGTCGCGTATCTTTTAAGCTTGTCGTGGTCGAGGTGTAACACGCTTGGCATACCGTTTGCGAGGGCCCGGGAATCTAATCCTGGTAAGGGAAGAATCACTCAAGGAGTTATTTTATCTATTCAAATTGACTGCGGTTTAATTGCAGTATTTACAATCTATACAAATTGTACTCCGATCTAGAGTGGTCTCCTTACATGGGGTCCTGTGTTACCTTTGACCGAGTGCAAGCGGAGATGCGTGGCTGAGTTATTTTCCTGCCATAGGCGGTCCTTATTCCTATTGAATAGAGCAACTCTTTCATAGGTTTAAGTCGCGTATCTTTTAGCTTGTCGTGTCGAGTGCGTAACCACGCTTGGCAAACCGTTCGCGAGGGCCCGGGATATCTAATCGTGGTAAGTGAAGGAATCACTCAAGGAGTTATTTTTTCTATACAAATTGAACTGTGGTTTAATTGCAGTATTTACATCTATACAAATTGTACTCCGATTTAGAGTGGTCTCCTTACATGGGTCCTGTTGTTAACCTTTGACCCGAGTGAAGCCGGAGATTGCGTGGCTAGGTATCTGGTTCCTTGCCATAGGCCGTCCTTATTTCCTATTGAATAGAGCCTCTTTTCATAGGTTTAAGTCACGTATCTTTTTAGCTTGTCGTGGTCGAGTGATAACACGCTTGGCATACCGTTTCGCGAGGGCCGGGATCTAATCCTGGTAAGTGAGAATCACTCAAGGAGTATTTTATCTATCTATATATATATTATATATATATATATATATATATATATATATATATATATATATATATATATATTATATATATATATATAATATATATATATAATATATATATATATATTATATATATATATATATTATATATATATATAATTAACTTCAGAGAGAGGGAGGTTAAAGCCTTCTTAAAAAAATTTTGCCTAATAAATTGAAAAACGTTAATTTCATTAAAAATGGTTAAAGATGTTACAATTAGATTAAAATCACGCGGTACCCTGACAGATCTCGCGGCACACATAAGTGCCGCGGCAACATCGGTTTGGAATCTCTTGCCCTAGTCAATTTGCTGACATGACTTGGTCTATCGGGTTTTCGAATTATCGTCGCCGACCTCAAAACTTCGCCACGGAGACATGCCGTTACTTTGGAGACAAGCCGTCGTTCATTGACAGTGCAGTGCTATCCATGGAAAAAAAATTCCCAAACTGCTCCGGAGCTTTGCGTGCAGCTCTCTATTCAATGGCCGACATAACTTGGATAAATGCAAGAAAAATTTTCCCCCCTCCCCCCCCCCCCCCTGCGGAAAAAGCGCCGGAAAATGATAAAAATGTGCCAAAAAATGCTAATGATTTACCAAAAATTGATAAAAAGTAGTAGATATTCAGCATTTTTGGCACATTTTAGCATTTTCTCGGCGCTTTTTCCGCAGGGAATGGTAACACGCATTTATCCAAGTTATGTCGGCCATTGAATAGAGAGCTGCACCAAACTCCGGAGCAGTTTGGGAATTTTTTTTCCATGGATAGCACTGCACGTCAATGACGACGGCTTTGTCTCCAAAGGTAACGGCATGTCTTTCCGTGGCCGAGTTTTGAGGTCGGCGAGATAATTCGAAAACCCGATAGACCAAGTCATGTCAGCAATTGACTTGGGCAGAGATTCCAAACCGATGTGCCGCGGCACTTATGTGTGCCGCGAGATCTGTCAGGGATACCGCGTGATTTTAATCTAATTGTAACATCTTTAACCATTTTAATGAAATTACGTTTTCAATTTATTAGGCAAAAATTCTTTAAGAAGGCTTTAACCTCCCTATCTCCTGAAAGTTATATATATATATATATATATATATATATATATATATATATATATATATATAAATATTTATATATATATATTATATATTTAATAAAATATTATAATATATATATATATTATATATATATATATATATATATATATATATATATATATATTATATAGAGATAAAATAATAACTCCTTGAGTGCATTCTTCACTTACCAGGATTAGACCCCGGGCCCTCGCGAACGGTATGCCAAGGTGTTACCCACTCGACCACGACAAGCTTAAAAAGGATACGGACTTAAACCTATGAAAGAGTGCTCTATTCAAAAGGAATAAGGACCGCCTATGGCAGGACAGATACCTCAACCAGCATCTCCGCTTGCACTCGGTCAAAGGTAACACAAGGACCCATGTAAGGAGACCACTCTAGATCGGAGTACAATTTGTATAGATGTAAAATACTGCAATTAAACCACAGTTCAATTTGGTATAGATAAAATAACTCCTTTGAGTGATTCTTCACTTACCACGATGTATATCCCTGGGCCCTCGCGAACGGGTATGCCAAGCGTGTTACCACTCGACCACGACAAGTTAAAAAGATACGCGACTTAAACCTATGAAAGAGTGCTCTATTCAATAGAAAAGGACCCTATGGCCAGGACAGATACCCTCAGCCCACGCAATCTCCGCTTGCACTCCGGGTCAAAGTAACCACAGGACCCATGTAAGGAGACCACTCTAGATTCGGAGTACAATTTGTATAGATGTAAATACTGCAATTAAACCGCAGTTCAATTTGTATAGATAAAATAACTCCTTGAGTGAATCTTCACTTACCAGGATTAGATCCCGGGCCCTTCGCGAACGTTATGCCAAGCGTGTTACCACTCGACCACGACAAACTAAAAAGATACGCGCCTTAAACCTATGAAAGAGTGCTCTATTCAATAGGAATAAGGACAGCCTATGGCAGGACAGATACCTCAGCCACGCATCTCCCCTTGCACTCGGGTCAAAGGTAACACAGGACCCATGTAAGGAGACCACTCTAGATCGGAGTATAATTTGTATAGATGTAAATACTGCAATTAAACCGCATTTCAATTTGTATAGATAAAATAACTCTTTGAGTGATTCTTCAACTTACCAGGCATTAAGATCCCGGCCCTTGCGAACGATGCCAAGCGTGTACCACTCGACACGACCAAGTCTAAAAAGATTACGCGACTTAACCTATGAAAGAGTGCTCTATTCAAAAGGAATAAGGACGCCTATGGCAAGACAGATACCTCAGCCACGCATCTCCGCTTTCACTCGGGTCAAAGGTAACACTGGACCCATGTAAGGAGACACTCTAGATCGGAGTATAATTTGTATAGATGTAAATACTAGAAATTAAACCGCAGTGGTCTCCTTACATGGGTCCTGTGTTACCTTTGACCCGAGTGCAAGCGGAGATTGCGTGGCTGAAGGGTTATTCTGTCCTGCCATAGGCGGGGTTTTTTTTTTCCTGTATCCTATTGAATAGGAGCACTCTTCATAGGTTTAAGTCGCGTATCTTTTTAGCTTGACGTGGTTGAGAAGTGGTAACACGCTTGGCATACCGTTCGCGAGGGCCCGGGATCTAATCCTGGTAAGTGAAGATTCACTCAAGGGTTATTTTATCTATACAAATTGAACTGCGGTTTAATTGCCAGTATTTACATCTATACAAATTGTACTCCGATCTTTAGAGTGGTCTCCTTACATGGGTCCTGTGCTACTTTGACCCGAGTGCAAGCGGAGATGGGTGGCTGAAGTATCTGTCCTGCCATAGGCGTGTCCTTATTTTCCTATTGAATATAGGAGCACTCTTTCATAGGTTTAAGTCGCGTATCCTTTTAGCTTGCCGTGGTCGAGTGGTAACACGCTTGGCATTCCGTTCGCGAGGGCCGGATCTAATCCTGGTTAGTGAAGAATCACTCAAGGAGTTATTTTATTCTATACAAATTGAAACTGCGGTTTAATTGCAGTATTTACATCTATATATATATATATATATATATAGTTATATATATATATATATATATATATTATTATTTATTATATATATATATAGTATATATATATATATATATATATATATATTATATAATTTATATTATATATTATATATATATATATGTATTATAATATATATAAATATATATATATATATATATATATATATATATAATATATATATAATATATATATATATATATATATAATATATATATATATATATCACTATATATATATATAATATTATATATATATATATATATATATATATATATATTATAATATATATATATATATATTATATAATATATATATATAATTTATAATATATATATATATATATATATATTATATATATATATATATATATATATATAATATTATATATATATATATATATATATATATATATAATTACGTAAGTTGCAGGACAAAGGTCTCTTCCAGGCGTAAGACAGTAAGATGATCTATGTCTCTATGACCTCTATAAGTCTATGAGTCTATGTCTATTGTTAATTTAAAACTGCTTTCCATTTTGTTTTAAAATTTGTGCTAGAAATGTTCTAAAATTTTTAAGAAATAGGAGAGCCAACTTATACCACCTACTTTAAGTGAGAGCAATTTGAACATTATCATTCCTGGATCTTCAACATCAAAAGAATTTCTTTTAAAGAAAAGAACGTAAACGGCTGTAAAACGTCGACTAGCTGATGCTTCAGATGAAATGTTAGATGATGTTAAACGACAAATACGACGCAAGATGACTGGGCAAAGTGTAGGTCGCTGTAAAAAACCTGTAAAGAGAAATATGAAAGGACCATTAAAGAAAAAATGTACTGACGTGATCACTGTCTAATATCAGTGCCAAGTGGTAACTTTTACATAAATAATGATAGCCTGCATCTATTTCATATATAAGAAATACTTGAACAAATCTCTCCATTATACGTCAAGCGATTGTACCAGCAAAATTCATTTCCTCCATCCCTCTAGCCCAGACTGTTGTAAGAGTGAATTGGATCTCTTTTCCATTAATCTTACACATATCAGGGAAAGTGAATTCCAATTTTATTAGTATTAACCCTGTTCACGCAATCACCAATACGGATGTACTTCTCGAATTCAATATACTAGGCACTTCTGACCAGTATCTTGACCCTTCGAATGTGTTTTTATATTTGAAGGCTAAGTTAGTAAACGAAGATGGTTCAGATCTCACAGGCACCGAACACACAGTGTACACCGAGACAAATTTCCTGTATACGTGTTTTAATCAACTTGAAGTGTTTTTAAATGAAACATCTCTAGGAGCATCAGCTGCAAGTTACCCTTATCGAAGTTATATTGAAGCTTTACTAAATTATTCTCAAGATACTAAGGAGTCTCACCTGCAGTCATGTGGATATTACAATTTAAAAGATGTAGAGAAACATAGGGACAATGCTGCTAAATCTAAAAATAACACGTACGAATATTACGGTCGTGTGAACGGTGATATATTCTCACAGGAAAGACTTATTCTATCATCAGTGGACACCCGTATCAGATTAACTAGATCTACACCTCAATGCGCTTAATGTCTAAAGCAATGCCGCAGTCACGTCTACACCACCAAAACCTATTTTCAAATTACTGGATGCTTATCTTTATATACGTAAAGTGAAATTATCTCCCATTAAACATATGGAAATCGAGAAATCTCTTTTGACCGATACAGCAAAATATCCAATCAAGAGAATTGAGACTAAAATTTTTAACTTTACCCAAGGATTGTCGAGTATTAATATACCTAACATCGTCAATGGTAGCTTACCTCAGAAAGTAATAATAGGGATTGTAGAGCACGAGGCTTATTCTGGAAACTATGGGAAGTCTGCATTTAAATTTACCCATTTCGGACTTAGAGGTATCAGTCTACATGTGAATTGTCAACCATACGGTCGGGATTATGAGATGATATACGAAGGTTCACATTCTCAATGTTCAGGACCTTTTTACGATTTAATTGCCAATTATGTGTCTTGCAGTGATAACGGTTTAACCAGGGGTTGTTTGGAAATTTCCTTTTCCAAAAGGGGGACCATGCTGAAAAACAATAATTTATATGCCTACGATCTCACAGCTGATCTTTCAGCTGTAATGATTATCATCTCAATATCCTAAGAAAAGGAACATTAGGCCTGAATCTCAAATTTGGACAAAGTTTGACATCCCCCATCTCAGTTCATAGAGATTGACAGAGTACGAAATATAACCTTGAATTATTAAAGATGAATGAAGAGGAAATATTAAATGTCTTTTGAAACGAAAAAAGATTTTTAAGTGTAATGAACTCGGCTCTGTGAAATTGGAAACCGATTCTGGACTTATCTTCAACACTTCTCCTCGGAATGTTTCGAGCAATGGACACTGATAACCGTGTATAATAATAAAAATAATGTTTTATATTTCCTTGACTCTCTGCATTTAGATTTTATGTTTAGTAATCATTATGTAACATCTTTTATAAATTATAATAATGTTCAATATGTTAAGACTTTATATTTTCCTGTACAACCTATCAATTCTAATTTATGCGGCGTATACTGTAATTATTTCATCATATAATTCTTAAATAATGTTTCTTTTAATAAACTTGTAAATATATTTGATGTTGAAAATTAATATGTCAACGATTATTTAGTCTGCACTTATGTTATAAATGCTTTAAAATAAAAAACTTATTTTCTTTTCCCCTTTATTTATACTAAAGAAAAAGAGACGAATCAATAGATCAATAGATCAATAGATCAATATATCAATGGATCATGGACGGGGTGGGGGAGGGAGGGGGGGGTGGTTTGATTTACTGATTTACTTATTTACTGCTTTAGGGTATGTAAAACATATGACTTGAACCAATAGATCAATAGATCAATAGATCAATAGACCAATAGATCA
>JABUQX010002222.1:0-15000 GCA_015478945.1 Trachelipus rathkii | reverse complement strand
TGTCATATATTATATATATATATATATATATATATATATATATATTATATATATATATATATATATATTATATATATATATATATATATATATATATATATATATATATATATATATATATATATATATATATACCCTTATAAAGATTACAAATATGACCTTCCTACAGAAATGCCCCTCTAGTGATCTTTCCTTTCTCTCTGATTTTTGATCCGATTTGTTCCTCGGCATTTCGATCATCTTTTGCCTTGAAGATAGACATATAGAAGAAAAGTTTCGATATCGTTTGACCCCAAAAGTTGTACCTAAACTTCCCTCTTTCGATATTAAAGATTCTCTCCGCGTACTTCTTCTTTCTGATATTCTTTCCTGATGTTCTATTGCTGCTGTTAAAGATGACCATCGTTCATTCTTAAAAATAGTCCGGCATTTTTTTCTCATTCATGATCTTCCATCTGTTTCTCTTTCTCTTATCTACTCTTATGCAGTTTGTATTTATGCTTATATAACACTTCTTAAAACTTCCTAGACACTTCCGAATCTTTTTCTGACCCTCCAACAATTGCATCACTCTCCTTATACTATAGTTTATACAATGACCTTTTAAACTCTCAAGTCTAACTCTTTCTCTTTTTTAGATCTCTTGTGAGTGTCTTTGCACAGTCTCATACTTTATGTGATCCTACACTTGCTTATTTTTACACTACTTTACTAGTAAAGACTGGAACACAACTCATTCAATTAATTTCCCCACTTCTTTTGACACTTTCTGTCGACAAATATCGCGATCTTTCAGCTATTGGCCTTGTTAAGGATTTTTTCCCCACTCTGGTGGAAACTATGTAGGCCTCTGAACTTTTACCACCCGAGGTTATATATATATATATATATATATATATATATATATATATATTAATATATATATATATATATATATATAATATATATATATACTTATATTATATATATATATATATATATATATATATATATATATATATATATATATATATATATATATATATTGTAAGACTATACAAAGATACCTGCATGTAACCTGAAAACTACACGTCCTACGGTAAAACAAATGACATTTTTGGAATCAGTGGACAATTTTATCGAAGAATTTGAATTTTTTTAAAGGGGTTTTTAGGGGATTTTTAGGGGGCTGGAGCCGTTGGGAGACAGACAGACAGTAGGCCGACAGACTCCGACAACTGCTATCTCTGCGGTTTCACCTACGGTATTTCTTTAGTTTAAAAAAAAAAAATTCTACCTGAATCCCGCACGAGACAATGTTAAAAAAAGCATTTATTACCAACATTAATACTAAACTAATTAGAAACGTCGACAAAAATAATTATTGGCAACTTTCGCCATCATTTCTTGCAGACACGGAATCTTATCGTACACATTGGATTGAATTAACATATAAGTAAAAATATAAAAATCTTATTTTAAGGCTTTTCTAATTTTTTTTTACCATTTTCTGCAGTAAAATTCTTCGCTGATTTCAAAAATGTCAATTGTTTTAGTGTAGGATTTCTAGTTCTCTAGTTACATGCAGGTATCTTTGTAAAGTCTGACCTATATATATATATATATATATATATATATATATATATATATATATATATATATATATATATATATATATTATATAATATATATATATATATATATATTATATATATATATATATATATATATAATATATATATATATATATATATATATATGTAGTGCGTTGATTAGTATTGTGACTGGCAGGATAGTTCCATAAACCAAATAATTTTTTAAATTTCGAAGCACTTAATTACTTTATGAAAAATAAGAGAACGAAGCAATTATTCAACTGTATAAATTACGATTATTTAAAAGAGGAAAATTTGAACGTTTCTTTTGACATTAAAAGTATCCTCCTCTTCAAATACAAA
Source organism: Trachelipus rathkii (assembly GCA_015478945.1). Classification (NCBI taxonomy): domain Eukaryota; kingdom Metazoa; phylum Arthropoda; class Malacostraca; order Isopoda; family Trachelipodidae; genus Trachelipus; species Trachelipus rathkii. Next base: position 13,063 of record JABUQX010002222.1, on the reverse strand, counting down.
AAGAATTAAATAAAAAAGAACTTGCAATTAACATAGCAAGTATATCTGCACTAGTGATTAAAATAAAATAAAAAATAGCAGTCAATAGCAACTTTAAAAAAAAAAAACCCTCAAAGATCGCAACAGTTATTACCTTTATTAATTCTGTTACGAACTTGAATTAGTGTCACTAAGAAGCACAACTGTTTATTTCCCCTCAACATTTGGTTCAAAAACGTATATTTTAATTTGATTCGACATGAGAAATAGAGGGACAGGGGAGGAAGATAGTATTATTATTGATTAAATTTTATATGAATGATTTACCAGAAAGTGTTGCCTCTGTCTCATCCTACACGATCGACGAGAGACTGACACCTCTTATTTAATTTTCTAGTGTGGCCCAAGGGATTCAGTATCACGTAGATCTAACGGAGACTGATTTATAAAAAGAAAAAATAATAAACAGCAAGAGAAACACAAATACTTATCAATTCTGGTATTAAAGCTAAAGCATTGAACAATAAATGAAACGAGACAAGATGATTTCAAAAGCCGATAAGTCCGCACGACCGAACAAAAAGGAAACTACAGAGTAGAGAAACCCCCAAAGAATTAGATGCACAAGTGGCAAGAGCCGAACGGGAAGCAAGAAAGATGAAACGATTGACACGACGAAAGGCAACAAAGGACACGCTTAATGAATGGGCACAGAAATGCTATGAGAACAAATAAAGTAAAGTAGTGCAAAAAAAATATGATAGGTAATTTCATAACTGAAAACGGGGGACTAACAGTATGAAGATAGACGGAGCTAGCGGATAGGTCTCAATAAAGTACGGTGATACCACGACGAGATAACTAGGGGCAAGCCGGTTATGAGCCTAAATCCGACAACTCATTGATAATCAGTACGGTAGTAGTGAAGAGGTGAGAGTCTGACTCAGTATACACCCTTCATAAGTTATAGTGTAGACGAGGATGAGCGAGACCGGACCTCTACCAAGTTCTCGTGAGAGTTAAGGGAGCGATAGCTAGTGACATCGTCAATAGCTACGGAATGAATGGTAAGTCAGAGAGCAGCACCCGTACTCAATAGCCCTGTAGAGAGGAGTGCGAGAGCGCACCCGCCGAGTAGACGGCGGGGGATTTATGAGAAGCTATATATAAGTACTCAGCACCTCCGACCGGGCGGGATATGAGTAGAGTAGCGAGACCGTACTACTCTCACGCCGACCTTTGCGGTGTTATAGAATGAGATTGCTACTCACGGTACACACTACGTAGGTCACAAGACGCTGAGCTTATCGTACTGTCACAGATCTAGTGTCCTCTGTTGATATATTCTGTACCATTAACGAAAAACGATTACAACTCGTAGTTACACCAAAGAACACGTAGAAGCACACGATATACCGTAGTACATGTAAGACATACTAAGGCCAACAGTGATAAACCATTTGACTCCGAATGTGTGAATGAAGACAACCACGAACACACACGCTAGACACTGAAATGCAAAATAAGCTATATACTTTATTTACCTAATGACTAATGAGAGAATTACTTCACATGACGGACAGGATGAAGAATAAAACAGAAGAAGAGTGAAACACCAATAACAACATCAACTAATAATAAAAAGAAAATAAGAAGAGTTAAAGATAAAATAAAAAAGTATTTAAAGAAAGAAGTTATAGAATAGAAGAATAATAAGAATAATATAATGAATAAGAAGAATATAAAGAAGAAGAAAAAAATTAAGAAGAAAGAATAGAAGAAGAAGATTAAGAAAGAAAAGAATAAAGATCATTAAGAAACCCAGAAACTTCGAAGAATAGATAGCACACGGACCACAGCACACACGCGAAGCAAACGACAAAGACAAGTGAAACACAAGTAAGAAAAAAGAAGAAGAAGAAGAAAGAAGAACCAAATTCAAGAAAAAGAAAGAAAAGAAGAAGTAGAAAATGAACTGATGATAAAGTAAGAAGAAGAAGAACGAAAAAGAAGTATATAATTAATAAAGAGAAAGAAGAGTAAAAGAAGAAGAGAAAACAAGTAAACATCCGGCGCTCTGCACTCACGTTCGCCTAAACGTGAATACCAATTGGCATAACCAGGGTCGCGCTATCAGAGCAATCTCGGCGCAGTCCGCCGAACCACGCGTGCACCTGTGAGCAAAAAATGCACAGCCGAAACTCGCTGTACGAGAGGCAGTTAAAGACACGCCAACAAAAGACGGGAAAGGGCGAAAAAGCGGTACGCAGATAACCATAACGCACCATCCCTCTAGGATCAGAGAACCGTCACCCTAAATTCTTACAGAAGCAACAAGAAGCGTAACAAAAGACGAGCGATAAGTAAATAAACTCCAAGATGGACGAGCAACACTCCTGCTGCTATACTACCATCAGATTATACAAGCACATAAATAAATATAATCTGTTACTCTTCGCACTTTCGTCATATCCAGAAAGTATTGATCTTTCTTTATTCCTGTAATCTAAACGAAACGCAGAAATTGCAAGTAGATTAAAAGCACCGGAGAAAGATAAAACGCAACCGCGTTAGTTGTGCCTGACGCAAATTAGAGTCTGCGAAAACAGACGAGTCCGACTCCAAAGACACATGAGAAGGCAAACCCACGCAATTATGGTCAGAGCCAACAGGACACAAGGGATGAAAGACCAAGGAATGCGACACGTGATAGGACAAAGCGGAAAGGTGGATAGAAGCAAAAGGCCTAATCTTCTCCGAGCTCGCCGCTCGCCTGTGGTCTGTGAGAGAATTATGCGATAATAAGATACATAGGAAAAAGAAGAGAAAATATGCAGAGAGCGTGTGATGGTGCAATGTTGACTCGCAGAGCAGCGATGGGGAATGGTGGATGAATGAGCAGCAGAATAAAGAGAGTGTAGGGTGTGCGTGAGATGAATATACGCCCACACAGAGATAAGAGAAGAAGCTGCGCCTTTATGATAAGAAGGAGAAAGACACACCAACGAACATATAAGATGAGGAAGAGGAAGAAGACGCGACTAAACGGCTTAAAGATGTATTGATAAAGAAAGAGTGAAGGAACCGTATTACAGTTCAATGAATACATAATAAATTGTGAAGGTGTGGTAAGAGGGGACTCCTCAAGTAGAGTCAAAGATGTAAGGAACGAGATAGTGACACGGAAGTCGAGTGTGGCACTCGAACGCTCCAAAGCTGAGTGACGCAAATTATTGTTCTGAGCCGAACTTAATTAAACAAGAGAAAAACCATAAGATGCGCTAAAATATAAAAGAAAGTAACGAAATTGCTTTATAGTAAATAAATGGCGTTCATAAACAAGTGAGATAGAAGTTTAAATGCGTGCTAAATACAAGCTCTGCAAGTAAAAAAATCAAAAGATTTGCGTCAGTATTATAAATAATAAACTTTGGACTTGGTGATGCTAGGAAGTTTTCAGTTTAGTGTACGGATAAACTAGATGGAGATTCAAATTTATACGCATGATTCTTATGTGTTAGTGAGAACATTGTCATTGCTAAAGGAGTTATTAATGAAATGTATTATAGATGTAAAATGGTTATCAAAATAGAGATAGTTTTAATTAGAAGTAAGTAGAAACCAGAACCAGTATTGTCAACATGATCATAAATATTTATAATAGTGATATTAACGTAGTTTAAATATGCAATAAGTATTTATGATTTAATAAAAATTTAAAATATTACAATATTTATATAATATTATATAGTATTCAGTATAGTTAGATTTTATCAACGTTAATATGGTGTAAAGATAAAAGTTCACATTACTGATAATAGATTATTATATTGATTTACTGGATAAGATGCATTATATGAGGAAAGTAGAGAGATTGTAGAAGTCCAGGAAATGAAGGTAAATAGTATTGGAGAGGTGAGGGTACTAATAGCAACTAGGTGGATATATCTTTTCACATAAAGATTACGACTGATGATTATTAGATGATGAGAGATCTATATGAGTAGATTGATATGTGATTTCTATCTGGTATTAATCGAGTTGAGCTAGTCATAGAAGGTGTGCATTAGGAGGAAGTAGTGATGATGTGATAGTGTGTGTGAGATCTATAGTGAGTGAGTGTCGGAGGGCATGCGAGGTTAGAGATGAAGGTAAGTGGAGGAGAAGAGAGGGAGCATGTAGGTATAAATTGTGTAGGGAAACTGTATATAGAGTGGAAGGGAGAGGAAGGTGAAAGACGAATGTGGAAGACAGAGGTGGCATGAAAAGCCAATAGGAGGAGGAGTGTCCTAGGTGGAGAGCAAACAACATAAGTGTGTGAAGCTAAGGAGAGTAAAGCGAGTGAGAGCGGATTCCACAAGTGGAGGATGTGGGAGACAATTGTGCAATGAAAGTAAGGATACACACGGCCCAGAGCATGGGGACCGGGAACACCACAAATGAAGAATCAGGAGGGCGGTTAGACACGCCAAACAAAGAAGAGCGGAGGGGCCGGATGAGAGCACGCCCGAGAACAAAAAGAGTCGGAGGGGGCGAGAGCACGCCCTATAACCAAAGAAGAGGCGGAGGGCCGAAGACAACTCCCAGAAAGACAAGAGGATGGAGGGCATAGACATCCCGATACGAAAAGACGGAGGGGCGAGAGAGCACGCCGAGTATGAAAGAAGAAGGGAGCGCGGTATAGCACGTCCTAGAAAAAAACGGAGGGCACCGTCACTCACGACCCAGCCGAAAGAGCCAGGGGAGGGGGAACACCGATGGAAACAAGTTCGGTCGGGCCACCGAGGAAGCAGCAGAGCGGCCGGAAAAATGACGGACAAAACCAGGGGAGTAAGGAGATAACGGATGAGTGAACTAGGGGCGAGGGGGAACAAACATGTCATGAACAGCAGTAGGGGAATGGCCTGGCAAGGCGAGGAGGAAGAAAGGGGAAGCCGGAGGAGCGTAGGGAAAGGTGGGTAGAGAGGAAAGAGGAGAAGGAGGGGAGGAAGAGGAGGGAGGAGGAATATGAGAGGGGGGATACCGCGTGGAGAGAGAGAAGGAAAAAGCGAGCGGGGGCTGCTCGACCCGCCCAAAACGGGAACCGCGGTGCCAGAGTACCGCCCCGGCAGCACGGGGGCGCAACAAATAAAAAAGAGTAAGAGAAGAGGCAGCAAAACGAAAGGAGATATCACAAATGATAGGAAAAATATAGAAAGAATAAAATAAAAATATAAGAGAGATATATAGTAATAAATATATAGGATTAAGTAGATAGATAGATAAAGATATGACTATTGATAGTTCTAGTATAATAGATTATATAATATAATAGATATATAGAGAATATATATAGTATAGTAAATAATATAATAATGATAGATAAAATAATAATTAGTATGAATATATAAGAGATATAGAAGATATATATATATAGTATGTTGAAGATATAGTATATATATATATATATAGAGATAATATGATATTAGATAATATAGAGAATATAATAAGTCATAATATAATAAGATAGAGATAATATATATAATGATAAAAAATAATATATAATATAGTAATATAATAAAGATATATATGAATAAGAATAGTATATATAATATATCAAGAGCTGGCGATTGCTCACAAAGTTGCAGCCTATAGCGCCTGTGGCGCTCAGCATAAGAAATATAGATAGGCGAGCAAGTAGGCGCAAGAAGGCAAATTCTTTCTCAAGCAAGAGTCGTTGCGCAGACGCAATTGGCGGCACAGCGCAGACTTCTTGTGCTGGCTCGATATCTAGCCGGCGTCACTATGAAACAGTAAACTACAGAGACAATATTATATATTCTTTGTGCCGGTTCAAAAAAGATGTCGAAGAGACGGAGGAAGAGTGTTGAGAGCAACTCGCGCTCTCTCTCAAGAGTATGAAAGGTGGATGGACCAAAGAGTTCCTCGCCCTCTGGATCACGCTCCTCCCTCACACTCTCTGGTTAAGACGCGCCGTAAAAAAAAATCTTTCTCCCTGTTTATAGGCGCGGCTAAAGTGGCGAAGAAATTTGGCTGTGTCTGAGCACGTAAAATCCTCGTGTCAGTAGCGCGCACTTTTTTCTCAGAAGAATCACTCTGATCATTGCTCCAATGCAGCTGCTCTCACGCAGCTGCATAGATACGCCAATACGGCGCAAATAGTATGTGGCGTGCAATAGCGCCCAGCTCTGAGAGGGATGCACTCACTCAAGATTAGAGTGGTAAAATAAGTGATAGGGTTACACATAGCTAGTATAGATATATAATATATATAGTATATATATTAAGATTAATATAAATAGAGAATATAGATATAATAAATATAATATAAGAGATATAGATAAGTAATTATATAAAGATAATATAGATGGAATTTATCATATATAGAGATAAAATAGATATATAAGATATATAGATAGTATATATGAATATAGATATAGATAGAATATATATAGTAGATATATATAGTAATATATAATAGATAAGATATATAGTAGTATAAATAGATAAAATATTATATATGAATGTAATTAGATATTTGTGATACAGAATATAGTATATATATATAGATATAATATAGTATAGATATAATATATATATATATGAAGAAGATAATGGTGATGATAATCCACTACCTCCAAAGCCCTTATAGAGCAAAGAGATAGGTGATAGGGTGATTCACTTAAACAAAATAATGTATGGCAGAGAAGGGTTCACAATTTGAATATCGTTGAAGACAACACTCCAAAAGGACTCACAGTGGCGGGAAATGAAAACAAGTGTAGGCATATAGGTAGAATATTTGTAAGCAATTTCAACAGCAGTACATTGAGAAATAGAGGAAACTCACTGACCATGACAATTTGAACACGAGAGTAAAAATAAAAATAATTATTTTTTGAATCAAATGGTTCGAGTGACTAGTAAATGAGAAGTACAGATGCGCCGCATTGCGAACTTAGGCGGGGGCGAACACAAACAAAACGCATGGCCGATAACTCGCCAGACCACATAGAGTTTGTAGGGCAAACTTGAGTTAACCTGGTCTATATATAGGAGAACAAGAATGAAAGCTCGATTAAGACGAGAGGTGTGATATGAGGGTACACCTCGCAAGCATATAACCACGATCACACACAGTGAAGCTCTCTTCTGGACTCGACTCTGAAGAGAAGAGGTAAGAAAAAGAAATATAAGATTTTTCTTTCTCCTTGTCTCTCTCTCATATTTTTGTTTATTTAAGAGATGCATAGAGTGACAGACGTGCACGAGTCACAACTGACAAGCACATAGGAGGAACAGTTCATAATTACTATAGTTGGCGTACGCGACCGAGCCAAACCGGGGGAAACACCTTAAGCTCTCACTCTCCCACCTCTAATGCAGAGTTAGCACACCATGTAACGCCAGACAAGGAGAGATGTGCGAGACGTAAATTGTGGCAGAATGAGCCTCATGAAATATGTATGCACAAAAAACGTGTCTCACAGTCGAAAGTTTCAGATATAATAACAAGACTACGCACCTAGTGTCTGGTGACAGCCCGTCCCGGCAACCTAGTATTCACTAGTCCAGGGATAACATTGGGGTGACGATAAACTAGTTACAGGTGACAGTAGTGTTCAACACGAAAAAGTCATGAGAAAACTGAAATACACTAGAAATACACTATAGTGAAATTGAAGTTCAGGTGAACTACGAGAGTCTAGAGTTTCGAGAGTAGTGAGCACAGGGTGAATGGAGTGTGTGTGGTATCACCGATAAAGAACACTTAACAAGGTTGTCGGGGAAGATCGCATCCACCCCGGAAAAGTCAGCAGTTCCTCTATATGATAAGCAAGTTCAAAAGAAAGGAGAAACTCGGTAAAAGTATGTATATAACATAGAGATGTCTCAATCGACCACTATATAAATAATTAAAAAGAAAACAAGCAGGATATGACAAATTGGGTTTTTGAATAAGATCAGATGATGTGGAGAGCCGTAGATAGCTGTGAACATATAAAGCACATAACCATATAATGGGAATTAAGTATATATAAGAGAGGCTAGCAGTACAGAATGAGCTATAGATAGTGAAAAGTCATATACATAGAGAATAAAGTAGAATAAAGACAGAAACCTAGGTATAAGTATAACACTCACGTAATAAGACTAGTGAATAAGAGAAAGAAAAGGCCCCTAGCTAACTAACAATAGTACCAATAGTAGCTAGGTGAATAAAGAAAGTACAACATAAAAGTAGACACGTAAATATAATAAGGTAATAAAGATATAATCAGTTACATTAAATGTCAGGATTTGAAATTGATTTATTAATTAACTCAAAGGACTGCGGGCCATACCCTGAGGCAAATAGTCTGGGGAGAGGCAGCCCACCACGCAAGGCGCCGAATTACTGAGGGGGAAAACTCATCATAATAATAGGGTATATTGAGATGAAATAGACAAGAAGAAGCTCAGATCAAGATAGATACACCGAAGCGTTTACTCCTGTATACACCTGTACGTCCATTGATTCACATGAAGAATATATAAGTTAAAAGAGACTAGAAGACTATTCATTGTAATAAGACACAAAATGATACAGTGAGAGAAAACTGCTACTAAGTAAGATGATAGAAAACAAGAAGATGAACAGTTCAGATCATGTTTGTCACACTAGGCAGCGACAGTAGTCTGAGTTGAACAGATTTTCGTCTTCGTGACAAAGCGTAAAGAATGTATCGATTTGAACCAAAAAACGATGATATAAACTGTCGGCCGAGGATAGGGATGATTACTTCGACGAGAGAAAAGTTTGTTACGAAGCCACCCACAGTGAAATGTAGGGAGCCAGCACGGAAGCACACGCCTTCAAAACTGAATCTTCAGTATTTAGATGTACAATAGATAACGATAAAGCAAGCACTAACCTTAGAACGGACAGAGATGCAGGTAAGCTACCAGTAGCACTACCGTAGCAAATCAGGAAGTAATATATAATATATAAGATAGAGAGAAATAATAGTAAGATATATATATATAATATGAAGATATATAGATATCAGAATAATATAATATATATATATATAATATAATATAATGTGAATATAATAAATATATATTAATGAGACCACCTACATGAGGCAACAAGGGAAAGCGGCCACACTTGGAGTTGTAAATTAGATCAAGTCCATGTGTGTGTCTTGCGCTCAATACGTACTTTTAAATGCACAAAAGAAAAACTGAAATGAGTATGATAATTGAATTAGAGTATATCACAGTTCAAAGTAATAATTAAGAACTCTCAGAATAAAAAAAGATGACCTGAATATAGTAATGTATAGTAGTAAAGCTATAGTGATAAAAATAGAAGAAGATAAATATATATATATATATATATAGTATTTAGATATATGTAATAATATATGAATATAATAAATATTAAAGAGAGTAGATAATATATAGAGTAGAGAGTAAGAGAATAGAGTAATATAGTATAGAAGAATATACTGAATAATGAAGATATATAGAATTTAGCAGAGAGAGAGAGAGATATGATAACTTAAAAAATAAGATATATAGAGATATAGAAGATATTATAGTATGTAAGGTAGAATATTAATTACATAAAATAGCTGTAAATCTATTATATGAATATAGAATTAGATAGATAATTTAATTAAGATATAATAATATATTATATATAATTAATAGATATTAATAATATATAATAATATAATAATAGAATATAGATTATAGAATAATAGAATAAGATAATTATATATCATATATATATAGATAGATATAATATATTATATATAATAAATATAATATATATATATATATATATTGATGATAAGTAAAAAGTAATAGGATCATGCAAGAGGACACAAGCACGCAGCTAGTGTAAGAATAAGATAAAGATAGATATTCATAATCGTGGCAAAACTCGACGACGCATTTAACATAGTGAGTAGTACAATATGTCGAAGTCAGTAAGACAAAAATTTATATAATTTAGCTATAGTCTCATAAGAATAATGCAGATTATAGAATAATAATTAAGGAAGATGCCGAGTTTAGTAGTGATGTTGTAAATGTACGCGAAAGCAGATAAGTCAACAGAAAAATTTTTAAACTTTTTCAATTTATTCAACTATACAACTAAGTAAATCAGTTAATATTAGGAATATTATATTTGATCATATGAGTATGAAACCTAAGGAACGGCGGTGCGTGGAGTACTCAGCGAGTAAGAAGGCGTGAGTCAGATATAGTGAGTAGCAAAAATACACCGTAGCAGGATGCATAAAGAATGAGTCACAAAAAGTAGAATAAATAAGTTAGTAGGGAAAGCAAGATTATAAATATTCCAGGTTAGTCAGGTAGGTATAAGTAGTAAGAATGTGAAAATAGGGCCACATCTGCAGAAGACGGCAGGGATAATTATGAGCAACCCTGTCAACATATAGGAAGTATTGAGGTAAGCGTATCGCTAAGGTGAGTACAGAGCGCATGACTCACGCTACGAAATAGAGATAAGCAAAACGCGCCCGGAAAGGTATATATATATCATATGCTAAGTAAGCGTGGGTAACCTAAAGTGGTAGGAAGATAGTAAGGTCCTCAAGCTAGTAAATAGAACAAGTGAGAGTATAGATAGGTAAGGTTGATAGATATAATAAATGGGATAGATAGGATAGTTGTAATGTAGATAGATGTAATGAGGTAAGCGTGGCCTGTATCAGTACGTATAGGTATGGATTAACCTGATAAATTAGTATATATATATAGATTGTGAGGTATTGATATTTTTTTTAAATGAGAAGAAATTGATAGATTAATGAAGGTAGCTAAATAGTATATATAATATATATTATAATATAGATATATAGATATAATAATAGAGAATAATATAGAGATAAGAGAAAATAATAAGAGAATATATATAGATATACGAAGATATATTAGAGTATATTAAAATGAGATATATATATAGCAAGTGTAATAGGTAAGTAATATCTCCTGATATAATATTTAAAGAATTTCGTAGTAATAAGATAAAGTAGAGGCAAGTGATGTGATCAGAATCCGGTGCAGAAACTTTATGAGAGTTTACTAAAGTACGAATTAACGTGTGTGTGAATGCTACGAAGTTCCGAAATCCAGGAAATCCATAAGCAACTCAGATACCAATTCGATATATGGCCGACAATAATATCCACCGAGTGTGTGTGAAAATGAAGGCAACAAACGATCGATATCAATTAATAGCAAGAAAAGTGGTCTAACCTGCTGAAAGAAGTAGTAACGACAAAGGGCAATGAAAATTAGTGAGCAAATCAAATTCATGGATTAGAAGTGCGCGCTAACAATAGTTTTTTTTTACAAACACTCTAAACAGCAACCAACCACCAGATCGAGTGATAACAATAATTCTATGTCAGTATACTACTCTTATATGGAGCGAGCCGGTCGTGGGAACCGATACTCTAGTAGGGCTACAAACTCTTTCTAACATTTGTTTCACAATTTGTTAATGGTCTCTATCTCATTTCTGACTGCGCGTCTTTATATACAGTATGATTATTTGACATGATGCCTAGAACAGAAATTAATTAATTTAGTAGAGATGGCAAAGATGAGGTGTGAGAGGCATAAAAATGCAAATGAGGAATATATGAGGGGTGCCGTGTAACCAATCGTATAGGGCGCGATATATATTGGAAACACTTTAGGGTATATATATATATATATATATATATATATAAACCATGATCACTCACTAATGAAGGTAAATGGAGGGGGCATAAACACTCACACTGAGACCAGTGTGATGAAAAAGATACAAAGAAGGTGCGAGGGCACAAAGGATCTGGAAAGACGAAAATTAGTTTCACGGTGGTAATTGTAAAAAATGACTACCTCAAGTGCCCGTAACCCGTAGATGTGAGGTAGGTAGTAGCAGACCCGGTACGAATGAGTTATATGGACTCACTAATACTACGCTACGCGCGTACTTGGATAATAGACAAGGCACTCACAAGGGTAAAAGTAATGGGTGTCCTAACCAAGCTGGGTACTAGATATATACTATTTAGAGCACAAGTTGGTTTCACGGAAGCCTATAATTACAATAACTATCCTCCAACTCTCCTCATAAGTTTAGAGGTATTCAATTATCATTAATTTTATGATACTCTCTTACGTATAAACTATTACATGTTAATGGTTATACAATGGTATAATAGAAGATACTATCGTACCGTCTGGGCTAGACAAGACGTTGATAACACTAGTATAACACAATTATCACTGAATTTTACATTAACAAACTATAGTTCCTTACAGATTATCCTAAAGTAAAAAAAATTATTTCATAATAAAGTTAGTTACGTTTTTCATAAATTTCATTTTTTTTATATTTCCTTCGTTTGATATAAAGTTCATTCTATTATTATTTAAAATATTAATCATTATATAGAGATCCACGTTATAATAACATTCAGTAACTATATTATATTATAATATACTATAATTATATATATTAATTATGAAAAATATATATATATATATATGGGTAAGGTTGTGAGTTTAGGGCGAAAGGTCGGATAAAATCATGAACTTAATAGCCCGATCAGCATCTCCGCAAGCTAGGGCATGATTATGAATAGCTAATGTATCCAGCAACCCGTAAATATAAAAATACTATAAGGCTCGCGACAACCCAACACTCTCAGTATATATATATATATAATATATATATATAAGATATTATATATATAACTGACCCTAAGGTGAAGCGTACCATAAAGGACACAGGAATGAACCACGCTGATATGGGTAGAACGGTTTTGAGGAGAAGTTTTATAGAGGAAAAGTATTACATATATAATTTGTTTAGAACATAAAAAGCAGTGTATTTAAAAAAAAAAAAATTAAATTTATTTATATAATTACTTCTAGAGACGCATGCTTCTCGTCGTGGTACTTTTTAGATCGTGCAACATTTTTTAATGGTTGCGAGTATATTTCATTTTTTTTGTCTTAACTAATGGGAAACCAGGTACTACCGCCAGGTTCCGAATTGCAGGGCGGC
>JABUQX010002221.1:0-22129 GCA_015478945.1 Trachelipus rathkii | reverse complement strand
GTTCTTGCTTCGTTTTTCGGTCAAAGTTTAGGACCCCAAATGATAGAAATGTCGAATTATTAAGACGTGCTATACGCAAAAAATTGTACACAAACATAATGGCGGACGGGTAGGCCCATTTGAATTGATTAAATTTTTTCATTAATTAAATTCAGCATTTAAATATGTATTTCCTTATTACAAATACCTCCAAGAAAATATAATACTTCTAACATAATATATATATATAATAATTATAAGAAATCATATAAAATATTTAAATGAGTGAACTCCATTAGTAAGAGAGGATCAATATGAAGCGTTATCAACCCATTAAAACTCGTGGGAATGTTGAATGAGACTAAATAGAAACTTAAGACCATATCTGAATATAAAGTATTTCCAAAACTAACAGGATGGACTCCCACCAAAAAGACGAACATTATTCAATTGTTTGTAACAAAAGTAATTTCCGAAAAGAACACTCGCGGACAGTTTTGGCATGAATTCGTGCTAAAACGGGTGTGTGGTTGTATAAGCATATCTTGAGCAGAGCGTGCGCGGCGTTAAGCACAATGACAAAACGTGAAGACGGTTTAGAATAGATAGATCAGGAATTTATTGACGACAAATTGCAATAATGCTCTATCATTTTCCACGCTAGTTTTGGAAAGAAGCTCATTAAGATAATGTCATGCCAAATTTTATTTATTCTTTTTAATTCTTATCTTAATTCGTTATGTAGCAACTCTTAGACATTTTTGCAATAACGTACCTTAATATAAATTTTTTAAAAAAATTTAAGCGTTTTCCGTCAAATTTTTACCACGGATAAATAACTAACTATTTGTGCCAAAAACCTTTTGTTACTATCAAGGAAAATTAATTTTTTTATACATTTCCTCCTAAAATCACGTGAACACATACCCATAGATGGTCTGAAAGTGTAACATTGGTTGAAGTACTATAATTTCATATGATATATACAAAATCCTTATATTAAATATATATAGTATATATATATTAATATTATATATAACAACAAATACTATCTATAAAGTATCTGAGGCCGGTTTGTTGGCAGTCTATGTATAAAATATACATATTATATATATATATTATATATTAATATATAAAAACCAATTTAAAGACGCAAAATTTTGTATCAGTAGAGGGGACAGAAATTTACTGATTACCTATGCCGATACTATACCACAAAATTGCCGATACAGATACCAGTCTTCAAAAATCGGACGATACCTTGCATACCGGTACCAATACATGTATCGGTGCATCCATCTAAATATATTATATTGTTATATATATATAATACTATCTCTCACTCGAGATATTATATTATTATATTAATGACTATATATATATTATATTATTAATTATATTTATATATTAATAAGTATATATCCAAAACGCCACAGAAGAATTTCGTGGGGCGTTTTGGTTATTATTCAAAACTTAAATATTCATAAACTTTTCACAATAGATACTCAACCGTTTGATCATGTTTCTTTAATGGCATACCATTATTCGGGTGGTTGTGCTGGTTTGGACCAATTTGAACCTGCCAATGGGAAATCGACAAAAAGTATGTTTTGTAGTGTTTTCATAAGAAATTAGTGGCTAATGCATAAAATGATGTTTTGAAAAAACTATACTCAATTAAGTCTATTATATAGTGTCATGCTCTTACTTTAATGAATGGGTTTTAATGTTGTAATTATATTTTCAGTTTGTCAAAATAAACAAGAAAAAGGATTATGTATAGGAAGCTGTGATTCATGTCTTGTAGCTGCATAGTGTTCACTTTGATAAAATTCATAGACTTCTCTTTGTAAATTAAAAATGTTATTGAAGGTAAACTATGAATTTTCAAATGAGGCTTGTCATATACTATTATTATTTGGAATCTTTAATTTTGTGCCTTAATTTATTAAGGTAAGGTTGGTTGGCTTGCTTTTATGTTTTATATATATTATATATATAATATAATATATATTTTATAGTATATATTATATATATATATATATATATATATTTATATTATATATATATATATTCTTTATATATATATATATATATAGTATAATAGAAGGCCTTAAATATTGATGGGTCGTTATATACGCTGATATATAATATATATATATATATATTATTGATATATATATATATATATATATTATATATATTATATATATATATATATATATATTATAACATTATATTATGTTATTGATTAAAGATATTTCCTTCAGATCGATCTCTACAAGGTTATTGTTTTTGGACTTGAAGTCAAAATTAGAAGGGTAAAATTTCTCATATTGTCGAAAAAGAATGAAGTATGTTCTCTCCTTTAGTTTATAATTTGATACAGTTAGCATAGAATTTTAGGAGTCCATATTATTTTATTATATTAATTATTATATTATTATTATTATTATATTATTATTATTATTATTTTATTATTATATATTATTATTATTATATTATTTTCACCCACCTTTTCCCAAGACTGGGAGGTAAGGTGCGTAACATGCACATCAAACAGAAAGTAGAGTAGAAGAAGGAATAGTTGTTTGCAATCGAAAAGAAAGTCCAAACCTTACTGCCCCTTTTATACTTTTGTGAGAAGATCGGTTGCAAGTCAGAAACAATGCCACTTAGAGCCTCAAAGGGACAGCGAGGACCTTCCACTAGGCGGTGGGCATCTCGTCCAATGTGATGAGTTTCATCGCCTGGCAAGGTGGCCAGCCAACATTACTCCCTCACAAAACCCCCCATTCCACTCCTATTATTGCCCTTCTTCTCGTTGGTGTGTGTGTCGGTGGTGGGTGTGTGTGTGTGCCAAACTCACATTTCTCTCTCCAGGCTTCCTTTACTGTGTCAATCCGACATTTTCTTCGGTATCCAGCCAGTCGATTCCAGCGACACTCAACGCACTTTATATTGTGTCTTAGAATCAAAACTTGCATCATTCCCATCCTTTCCACCGATGACCAAACCATCTCAATGTTTTCATTTATTCCTCATTTATTCCTTGCTTCGACCACACAAGAGTCTGCGTTAAAGTCCTAATTATGGTGTTAAAAGTTTCTTCCTTGGTATCATGATTTTTGGTTTCTGCCATCACTTCTAACACACCTCAAATTATTCGTCACATCCTGAACACCCATTGTACTTTAGATCGTATACCTCTTATCCCAGGACCATGTTCTTTACTACTATTCATTTAAAGCATCATTTTGGTAAAAAACAACATACCCTATTGTAATACCCTAGCGCGACTCTATATATAGGCGCTTATTCCTTTGTACGTCCACCAGCAATTTGATTATTGAACCAGCACTTCCTCCATTCACACTTTCCTCTATACTCTGCATCATCCATTCCTTATCATTCACATTGCAGGGTGATTCAATAATAGACAGACAAACTTGGAGGGGAGATTCTTATGCATTTAACCTTAAAATAGGATTAGAGATCAAAGGTTTGAAGTATGGTCTATACAAAGGTACCAGATTGACCTCATATGCACACTTTTCACGAATGGACTGCGTTGTGAGTGAAAGACTCTCAGGATGGAAGTGTTTGACTTTTACACACTGGTTAGTGGTTTATGTTGAGTTTGAATATGTCCACTTAAAGTGCCAATGGGTTGCCATTGATGCTACACTCCGGGGAGAGTCCCGTTTCCCTTTGTGGCTACCCCAACGTGGCTGAGAAGCACGGACATAATGAGACACCATATTCCCCAGTAATATTATTTCACATAAAATAATAATAATAATAATAATAATATAAATAATAATAATTATTTTATTTGTATCTTAAATACTGCTAAAATGGGGCGTTTAGTTATGGAGTTGATATATATATATATAATATATATATATATATATTAGTTATATAATATATTATATATTTTAAATTGAGGGACACCATTATTAATTAGTTTTCATATTCTTACACCTCTTTTTAAGAGTTCACGTGAAGTTATTTTATGAAGCCATGTTGATTAGAAGTATTTAGAGTATGCATACATGGCGTATTTTTTATTATGATGCAAAAACATTTGCTTTTTTGATAAAAAGGTTAGAAGTCTAATTAATTTTTAATGTTTTTTTTATCAGCCTCAAATTCTTCAAGGACAATATAAATAGTTTAGTACTTGGTTTGCACCTTTGGCACCGCAAGTGCTTTAACGCGACTGGGCATGCCAGCACTTGAAGTTCTGCACAAATTTCGGATTTTTTCAGAATGAAACCAAACCTGAATAACACGTTCTATGAGTTTTTGCATGGGCATAATCGTACATCGTGTATTTAATCTTTCAACACGGACCACAAACTCTCAATAGGGTTCATGTCAGGTGAATTTCCAGGCCATGGAAGTACCTCTACTCCATTCTGTGCAAACCATCTCTTTACTGACTTCTCTGAATGACACAGGGCGGAGTCCTGTTGAAAAATCCAAGGTCTATTGCCAAACCAATCCCTTGTTTGAGGTAGTAAACGAGTTTGTAGTACATTTATATACTTATGCTGGTCTATGGTGCCTTCAACAATCATCAATCGACTTGGGCCATGAACAGAAATGGCACCCCACACCATGATTTTCTGTGGAAATCTTATCGTTTTTTTCAGGCATTTGGGTTTAAATTCCTCACCTGATCGCCTTCTCACGCTCTGCACACGATCATCAAGCCCAGCAATGTTGGATTCATCAAAGAATACAATCTGGAGCAATATAAAACACAATAGGAAAAGTAGGAAAAGCATAGAAGATGATGCAAGTAGTCAAACAAGTACAGAAATTCATGACTTTAAACCATAGATGGTTGATAATTCAGTAATAATGATATTTTCAAGTGTCATTGCGATTTTACTAATAACAAATGCTCTTTTATGAGTGATAAAAGAAATAATAGCTATCTGATCAACTCTTACCTGCTCCCATTGCTCAGAAGTCCAATGAATATGAGTCTGAGCCCAGGCATTACTTGCCCGTTTCATTTCTAAAGTTAGTCTAGGCTTCTTTCTTGGACGATAGGCTTTTAATCCAGCATCTAATAACCTCCTATTGGCGGTTCTTCTAGAAATAATAATCCCCTCTGCTGATAGAACATTGGAAAGCTTCCTACATGATAGTCTTCTATTTTTCAGAGCCATTTGAACTCTTTTTTTGTCCTCCCTGGGTGTTGTTTTTCTTTTCTTTCCACATTTGCCAACCCTATTTGAGCTCCAACTGTGACCGTATTTCAATTTCTTCTTAATATTACTAACTGTTTGAGTTGAAAGAACCCATAGTTTTGACTTCTATTTCTTTCTGTTTTTAAGTTTGCTCACTTGGCAAATAACACATGAATTCGTGTCCGACTTTCCGTGGACTCAAATCACTAACTTGACCCATATTTGATCACTTTTATAAACTACCAAAATATCTGAAAAAAACGGTATATTATAAAATAATACAATAAAACACTAGTATACACTAATTATAACAAATAATAAAAGGTGTAGAACATCGCTAACACACACAACTCCCGTGAAAGCAGGACAGCAACTGAACGTAAAAATATAATAAACACTGAATAATTCACCAAATCTGTCATTGTTGCCAGATACTGCCACACAATACTTTTAAGTTTGGTAAATAAATAGTAAAATATTTATATTATCCTTGTGTATTAAAATAAGTTCAAAAAAGTTGAAAAAATTAAATTTCATAACCTTTACACTACAAAAATAAGCAAATTTTTAAAAAATCCATAATAAATATGCCAGTACTGTAATTGATAGGTTATACCTTTAGGGTTTATTGGAATCATAATTTGTGTATAAACCTTAATCTGTACTGTTTAGTCATTTACCTCTCTTTCGATTCTACTATTTTAAAATTACTATTATTATTATTATATAGAAATTAGAAAACAAAACAAGATGTAATGAAAAACTTTATGTATTAATGCGGTTCTTTATGTATTTACACATTTAAATAGGAATGAAGTGAACACTATTTAATTCTCCTTATTATAAATTTGTTACAATTAAATAAAATAGAAATTTTTATAATACTGTATATATACTTTTCAAATAGTCATATTCAAATTTACTATAATCAGCATCTCAAAAAATCGTTGGGTCCAATCACACATATATATATTATATATTATATATATAATATATATATATAATATATTAATATATTATATATATTTATATTAATTATATGTAATAAAAGTAGTTTATACTTATATATGATATATATATATAACGATATATTATAATAATATTATATAATATAATATATATATATATATTAATATAATATATTATATAGTATATAGATATATATATATATATATATATATATTATATATATATTTATATATATATATATATATATTATATATATATATACGATATATATATAGTACTATATTATATATATATAGTAGTAATAGAACCATCTCAAAGACCACATTTGGAATAGTATCAGGGGAGTTCATCTATTCAGCGTTAGCTGATAAGAACACATGTTCTTTATCAGCGTAGCTGATAAGAACCCATGTTTTGAGATAAGTTAATTGTTTTCATGTAAATAGATTATATATATATTATTATTATTATTATTATTTATTATTATTTATTATTACGTCGAAGAAATGGATCACGAAGTGATCACAAATTTTCGATGTCTTGTGCCCGGCTCAGCATCTGACTCCGACCAGCTCCGGCACCGACCCGACTTCCGGCTTAGGCTTCGAAGTTTTTTATTATATTATATATTATACATATATATATAGTAGGTAGTAGTAGTGTTAGTAGTAGTTAGAGTTATTCGTATCTGGTTAAAATTTGGGGGGGGGGGTTAGATGGTGACATATCCTTGTTGTATACGAGGTTACAACCCACTGGGGTCCCCCCGAAGGGGAACCCACCCCCCACTTAAAGAATCAAAGTGTTCGCAATAGGCTTGAAAATTGCGTGAGAGGCTTCAGAGTTGGAGTTTCTAGAAAAGTGATATGTGAATCTGAGGAGTTAGCTCCGGCAACCGGTGATGGAGCCACTGCGGTGCCTAGGTAATAAACAGTCGTTAACGAACAAACGTTCTGGTGTCCTTATTAAGGGTTATCGAGGTCTAGAGTCGCGAATATGATGTATAAGACCGTATAGGTGTCTAGGATCCCACAAAGGGATTCCACCCCAAACATTAAATATTGATGTAGAAAGCTGAAACTTGACATACAGCCTTTTTAGGTTGTATCTTAGATGTATCAGGGGTAAAATGACCGATGGGACCAAATTTGAGGGGGACCGGCCCCAATATCTCAAATCTGAAATATTGATCTAGAATGATGAAACTCGGTATACAACCTTCTGAGGATGTATCTTAGATGTCCCCGGGAGTAAAATGACTGTGGGTGCCCCAGATGGGGTACTCACCCCAAAATCTGAAATATTGACATAGAACAACGAAACTTGATATACAGCCTTTTTAGGTTGTATCTTAGATGTATCCGGGGTAAAATGACCGATGGGATCAAATTTGAGGGACCGGCCCCCCAAATCTGAAATATTGGCGTAGAATGATGAAACTCGGTATACAACCTTCTGAGGATGTATCTTAGATGCCCCCGGGAGTAAAATGACCAATGGGACCAAATTTGGGGGGACCGACCCCCAAACCTGAAATATTGACATAGAACGATGAAACTCGGTATACACCTACCATATAAGGTACTCACATCATATAGTGGTTAAATAGCCGTACACAGCCTAAAGGGGGGTCTCCGGGACCCCAAACCTGAAATATTGACCTAGAACGATGAAACTCGGTGATTAATCGGTTGTAACTTACATCAAGGTGATCTGAGGTGGTATATCCTCTCTTTATTAGTTGTATGATCTTACTTATATGAAGATGAAGAGATGAAGATGAAGATGAATGATTTCCTAATTATCCAGATGGATGATATAAATTTTTATATTTCATATATTCTTTCTTTTAGACTGATATTTCCATAAATCTTCTGGTGGGTATTTCTTCTGATTATTTCCTCTTATTTCTTCTGATTATTTCTTTTGGTTGTTTCTTCTGGTTGCGCAACCTATGTTCTTGGTTCTATCTATTATTTTATTATTATGTATTGTATTTCTTGTAGTATCTCTCTATTAATTTAAATCAATTATAAAAGAAAATGATACTACAGGCGTTATAATGAAAGCCTGCGACACTTAAATTACTTTACATAAATTACATAAATATAACTATTACTTTTCTTCTGAAAACAGTAATAATATATCAATTAGTAACATTATCAGAATTTAAAGAATCTACTACCCGCTACGGCGGTACATATACTTTCTTTTTTCTATCTACATATATAAAATATAAAAATAGAAAAAAAAAACTCATACTATCCTTTCTCTTGTTTTTTTTTTCTTCTATTTTCTATTTTCTTTTTTTCTTCGTTTTCTTTGTATCTTGTTTGCTTCTGTTCGGGAAGTAAAAGAGTCTTTATTATTTATTACGTTGTTAAATCAATTTCTGTATATTTCTTTTTTACCACCCTCTTTGATCAAAATGTCTGCGATCTGTTCTTGTGATTTTATCCATTTGATTTCTTCTATTTCTTTTTCCTCGAGTATTTCTTTTAGATATGCCATATCTATTCTTAGTCTTTTATTTAATACTGCCGAAGTTGAATGTAGTGCTCTTTCAAGGCTTTGACAATCTGTTTTCATCAATATTGGTAGTTTTTCTTCATTTAATTCTTCCCATAAAGCTTTCAGATATATTCCAGCATCTGCAGCCTCACCTAAACCTAATGCTTCCGCTTCTAGAGTGGATCTCGCCACTCTCTTCGCCACCTTTGATTTCCAATATAACGGACTCCTGTTGTCTAATTCATCTACTATACTTATTATGTACCCAATTCAAGATTGGAAACCCTACGCGCAACGTCCCCTTAAAAGAGGCATCTGAAAAGATTTCCATTTTTGTTCTTCCCTTAAGGGTAGGAATGATTATCTGGTTTTCCTTTTCTTTTACTTGTTCTATAATTTTTATTACTTTTTTCATATCTCTTGTTGTTGCCTTTTTACAAAATTTACTTCTTTCACTTACATTGTACGATATTTCTGGTCTGGTTTGTTGAGCTATCCAGTTTAATTGTCCAACCATTGATCTGTATTCTGTTTGTTCTTCTTTATTTAATATCCTCTCTTCCTTAAATCTTTTTTTATCTGGTACTTTCATATTTCTTACATAGGAATTCTGCTCCAGGATAATTTCCTCATTTCGTTGATCCACGTTCAAACCAATGTAACAAAATTTCCTTTCACTCTCTTTTCCTATTTCCAATTTCCTTTTTAGTTCTCAAATTATCTTTTCTTCAAACTCAGTATTCCCTCCATAGCAAATATCGTCCACATGTATGCACATGAGGCCGATGATTCTGCTGTTTTTCCTCCAATACACTATAGTGGGTTCCAGCTTACTCTTTGTTCCTCCAAGTGATTTTATAATGTCCATAATACTTTCGTACCATATTCTTGCTGCGTCTTTT
This sequence comes from Trachelipus rathkii, assembly GCA_015478945.1. Taxonomy (NCBI): domain Eukaryota; kingdom Metazoa; phylum Arthropoda; class Malacostraca; order Isopoda; family Trachelipodidae; genus Trachelipus; species Trachelipus rathkii. The sequence goes on along the minus strand of JABUQX010002221.1, from coordinate 12,564 downwards.
AAACCGTACACAGTTTTCTTCAACTTCCATAGGTAGTTTGTTTTTGCCTCTCTTGGAGGTTTTAAATACACATTTCTCTCTATTGGTTTACCTTGTAGATAAGCTGTTTTAATATCTAATGTTTTGCATTTCCATCCATTTTTCTGAATTACAGCAAGACACATTTTTAATGATTCGTTGGCACATGTCGGTGAATCAGTTGTTAAATCTCCTTGTTCCTCAAAACCTCGAGCAACAAGTCGGGCTTTGCATTTTCTTCCGTTTTCCGATTTTTCTGTAATGATCCATCTAGTCGTAATTGCTTTTTGATTCCTTTCTTTTACAGCCTCGTACACTCCTTTCTTTTTCCAGCTGCTAAGTTCATCCATTTTTGCTCTATGTATCTCTTCATTTTCGAAATCTCCCAACCATATTTCATCATCACCTATATGTTTTATATCTTGGAAATTTCTCAAATCTATCCATTTCTCATTTCCATGATCTAAATCTATTATATTGTAGCTATCTGAACCATTTTTGGCTAGTTGCTTTTCCAGCTCTACTTGTTATTCTTATTCTTGATTTTTCCTTTGTTTCTTTGTCCACTATCTCATAAGATTCTCCCAATCTCACCTTCGGTGTTTCTTGTTCTTCCTCTCCTTGGTTCTCATCTTCTTCTTCTGATTCCGGTTCTGTTTCTGATTCTGTTTCGCTTAGGTCTTCTTGCTCTTCTTGTATAACCACCCTTACTTCATCGTCCTCCTTCTCACTTTCTTCCGTCTCTGAACCATAAGTGTCTGATTCAGACAAGGTCTCATCTTGTATTTCTTCTCTTTGATTTTCTTCTTTCCCTTCTTCAATATTTCCTGTTTGTTTTATTCTAGTGATATGCACTCTAGCTACTTCACGTAGGGTGCCCCCATGTTTCACTACTACTGTCTTTCCATCACTACCGATGACTCTCGCAGGACCTCTCCAACATTTTTCCATGTTTCTTTTATAATACACAAGATCTCCTATTTTAGCTTCTTCCAAATGATGTTCTCTTATGGGCTTGGACAAGGCTTTGTTTAATCTCTTATCAGCCTCCTGTTGTACATGGATTATTCTAGCCTTTTCTCTTGCTTGTAGATTCTCCAAGAGTGTGTCATATGCATTTTCATAATCATTCGTTGTTATTTCCTCGTTGTTTATACTCTGGGAAGTGTAATTGTTTTTTCCAAAAACTATCTGATTAGGTGATACTCCATCTTTCATTAATAAACTATTCCTAGCTGCTATTGTCCACATCAGTGCTATCTCCCAGTTTTGTGTAGTATCCTCTCTCAATTTCCTCACTCCGTCTTTCACTAATCCCACCATTTTTTCACATGTTCCATTACTCCAGGGACTTTCTGATGGAGTCGCCATAATGGTGATTCCAAATTTTTCCGTTAGGATTTTCATTTCCTCGTTTTGGAATTCCAATCCATTGTCTGATAAAATTTTCCTAGGTGTTCCGAGTACAGACAACCATTTCCCCATAAATGCTTTTACCACTGTCAGTGGATTTTTATCTTTTATCCATGCTGCCTGACAATAGTTTGTTGCTAGATCCACCATCATTAAAAATCTTCTATTTTCTATTTCTCCTAAATCAAGCGCCACCACTTCATTAAATTGTCTTGCCATAGCATTCCAACTATTGGCCTAGCTGGAGTTCTTTTATATTTTATATGGCATTAGTCGATTGCGTCACTTGCCCTACTTGATCTATTATTCTCCTCATTAAGGTTCTGCTTATAATCTTTTGTATACTCTTCATTCTTCTTTATTGCATTCATTACAAATTCCAGATGAGATCGTTTTCCACGACTCGATGTTCCGAATGTAAAGAGTTGGCTATTGTGTTCTTATGATCCTTTTTCCAATTATATTGTGCGGTTGTTCGCGTGTTCACCACTCCTTTCTATGGTCGCAAGTTCTTCCACAGTCTTGTGCGTTCCAGTTCTTAATCAATGAGATTTTAGATGCTTTTCATTCTTCACCTTACATGCGTATTATGGAGTTCTGATAAACGTTTTGCTAAAACTTATTCTGCTTGCTGCTAATGTCGTATAACTGCTCCTATTTATCTCCTAAGTAAGTTTTCTTTTCCAACTCGTAGCCAGGGAAACGTTTCCTTTAATTGTTAGTTCTTATACTTTACTTTGTTTCCCATTTAATTTTGTAGGATATTCTACATTCTTTATCTCTCTTGTGTTACATTATGATGTTTCTTTTCCAAAATGTATGATGAGTCACAGGTGTGTGAGCTTTCTATATAGCTTTATTGTTCATTGTATCTTGTCAATTTGTTTCTTTTAGTTAATCTACGGTTAAAAATTCTTTCGTTCATATAAAAATTAAGCTGCGACAAACTTTCTTGCACTTCTCGGAGTCTATTATTCGCGTATATTTCGATTTGTCAGTCTCCAAACTTTCCTTGGTTGTCGTGATCATTTCATTGTTCGTTTTATCCAGAGCGTATCTTTATTCTGCCTTCTTCTTTGATTACCTCTATTTCTTTGTTTGTTCTATTTTTCCTTTATTCTTCCAGTTCTTTGGACAATCTATTGCCCAATGTTCTCTTGAGTTGCAAATATAACACAATCTCGTATTCACTGGACATTTGTTCGCCCAATGTGTTTCTGATCTGCACTTAAAACATTTAGTTATAGTCCCGTATTTCTTGTTAACAGGATTCTTCTTGTCTCCTTCCATCCAGCAATCTTCTTTATTCTCTTCTACTTTTTCCTTTTGTTCCTGAAAAATGCGTGTAAGTACATTTTTAATATTTCCATAACTATATTCTTCCTTGCCGCAGGCTCCCAACGCTACATGAAGATCATTTGAATTCAATTTTGCTTGTCCCAGAAGATGACTTCCTTTCATTTCCTGTGACATTTTACCACCTCCCGCATTTTCACATTCCCTGGAATATTTTTCATATCTTATTATATAATCTTTCATTGTTTCATCTTTTCTTCTTTCTATTCGGAATAGTTTCATGGTTTTCTCCAATTTATCCATCCTACTGTCTTTTTTATATACTTCATCCAGTGTTTTTAAAATCAATGCTACTCCCTCTTTATCTTTTTTTAACTTTTCTCTTTCTAAATCTATACATATTTCGTGTGCTTTTCCTTTCAGTGCTAGACGTATTTCCAAACCAGGATATTTTACTTTTTCCTCCACTATCATCCAATCCTCCACTCGTTCTCTCCAGTCTCTGTATTCCTCTTCTTTTCCTGAAAAGGTAGGGCATCTTTCTTTACTGGATATCATCGTAATTTTACTTTCTTCCTCTTCCAATGGCATTCAAGCGGTATGTAGAGCAGAGTTGCGCACTGATTAATCGGTTGTAACTTACATCAAGGTGATCTGAGGTGGTATATCCTCTCTTTATTAGTTGTATGATCTTACTTATATGAAGATGAAGAGATGAAGATGAAGATGAATGATTTCCTAATTATCCAGATGGATGATATAAATTTTTATATTTCATATATTCTTTCTTTTAGACTGATATTTCCATAAATCTTCTGGTGGGTATTTCTTCTGATTATTTCCTCTTATTTCTTCTGATTATTTCTTTTGGTTGTTTCTTCTGGTTGCGCAACCTATGTTCTTGGTTCTATCTATTATTTTATTATTATGTATTGTATTTCTTGTAGTATCTCTCTATTAATTTAAATCAATTATAAAAGAAAATGATACTACAGGCGTTTATGAAGCCTGCGACACTTTAATCTTACTTTACTAAATTAACATAATATAACATTACTTTCTTCTGAAACAGTAATTAATTTTCAATTAGTAACTATTCAGAATTTATTTAAGAATCTACTACCGCCACGGCAGGTAACATATACTTTCTTTTTTCATCTACATACACTTAAAATATAAATATTACACTCTGGTATATACCTTTCAATAAGGGTGGCCGATCGTATATGCGGTTCCTACACATCCCAAAGGGGGGTCACCAAGCCCAACAAAACTGAATATTGGCGTTAAGAACAAACGAACCCTTGGTAACATTTTCTTCATGATGTATCCTCGATACAGAAACAGAAAAAAAATAAAAAAATAAAAATAATATAAATAAATTAAAAATAAAATTTCTTATCTTTTTATTATAACTTACAAATTACGTTTTTACATAGACCCTAAAGCAGTAATACGTAAAATCAAACCACTTTCAACCTCCATCCTACATCTGGATCTATTGATACTATTGATAAGGTCAAATTTTACTTAAAATCTGTAATAGTTTTACATACCTAAAGCAGAGTAGAATCACTAACAATCAAACCACTATCAACCTCCCTCCTGACCATCTGGATCTATTGATCTTATGATTAAGGTCAAATTTTTACTTAAAATTGTAACGTTTCTACATACCGTAAAAGCAGGTAAATCACTAAACACAATATCACAACCTCTCTCCTGGACCATCTGGTGCTATTGGATCTATATCGTCACATTTCGTGTATCATTTTGAATAAACAAACTAAATCAAGATTCTTTATACAAACATCAATCAATATATGTTGACTAACAAAGTTTTCACATTACTAAAGCCAACATAGCATTATCTGAACTCTGAATATAACCCACAACGACAAACCTTACACACCCTAAACATGATAAACTGTTAACGTTAACAAGTTCCACACTTAAACAGTAAAGTGAACTAACAAAGCATACAAAAACGTAACTTATTCCACTTTGTCAAGGCATATCTCTAACATAACGATATTAATTTACATTAACATGGTAGTATTTAACTAAAATTTATCATAACATTGGTAATTATCATACAGACAGCGAAGTATGCTAACGTAACAAGTTCCACATCAATAAAGCTAACATTATGTAACATGAACTAATAAAATAATGGTACAAGACAAACCGGTATTTCACAACTTGCACACGAATAATAAAACTGTTAACATAAACAAAGTTCAAACTTAACAACAAGTAAAGTAACTAACATTGGCTGCAAAACGTAACCTAATCTTACTTTTTCCAGCATAACTCTAACATATTAACGTTAATACTTACACTAACATCAGTACACATTTGCAAAAATGTAATCAAACCTTGTCCGTATCATACCTGATCAACAAAATATACTCTACATAATAAAGTTTCCACATCAAATACACATAGCATTATATGAACTAAGAAATAATGTACAAAGACAAAGCCTAACACAACTTAACATACGAATAAACTGTTAACATTAACAATGTCCACACTTAACACCACTAAAGAAACTAACATTGATATGAAAACGTAACCTTAATCTTACTTTTTCAGCATAATCTCTAAACATTAACGTTAATCAACACTGACACAGTAACACTTAAACTTAAAATTTATCACACAATAAATTTTATCTACAGAGCAGCGAAAGTTATGCTAACGTAACAAAGTTTCCACATCAATTAAACTAACATATCGTTACATGAACTAAGAAATAATTGTATAAAGGACAAACTATCACAACTTAATACGAATAGACTGTCTATCCATAAACAAAGTTCACACCTTAACACAGGTAAAGTAACTTAACATTGCATGCAAGCGTACCTATTCTACTTATTTCAAGCATAAAACTCAAACATTATTAACGTTAATCTTACACTAACACACTAATATTTAGCAAAATGGATCATAACCTTGTCCGATTATCATACCTGATTCAACAAATAACTCTAACTATAAAGTTTCCACATCAATAGAACTAACATAGCGTAACATGAACTAATAAAATAAATGCCCAAAGACAAACCTAACACAAGTTACACACCTAATAAACTGTTAACATTACAAAGTTCCACACTTAACACCTGTAAAGTAAATAACACATAACATACCAAAACGTAACCTGTTCATACTTTTTTCGAAGCATATCTCTAACATAATAACGTTAATCTTACATTGACACAGTAACTTTATCAAAAAATGTATCATAACTATACCTAACCATCCAGACCAACGAATAAATGCAAACGTAACAAAGTTTTTACCATTATCATAGTAATATTTAACAAAAATTTATCATAAACCTTATCTAATTACATTATCTCTTTTTAGACTCCTTCCCCCTTTCAGAAAAAAACAACTCTAAACATGAAGATGATTTTATGCTATAACCATTTGCATAAAGTGAAGCAGGTCTATTATTTGAACCTCTGACAGGAATATGAGCATTGTAGCAGTCGCCATTCGGTTTACAATTAAAATAAATGACACATCGTTCGGAATAACGAAAACTCCTCGTTGAAGTATTCAACAACAGCGTAGAGATGGGGAGAGTCATCGTATCCCCATTGGTGAAAAATCCTACTGAAGAAAATAGTATATAAACAACCCTTAAATGTAAAGATTCTTTCTTTAAACCCATCAGAAGAAAGTAAACAAGACTACGACGTAATGAACGAGCCATATCAGTTCAAAGGGTATATATTATCGTTAAACAACACAACAACAACAATAACATATCACAAATGAGTTCTTTATACTAACCAACGATATATGCAACATAAATAAGGTTTTTCATAAATAACCCAAAACATAACTAACCTGAATTAGAAGAAATAATGTACAAACGACAAATCCCAACACCATAACGTACGAAAATAACCACTAAACTTATTAAAAAACTTCCGCCCTTAACAACAGTAAAAGTACATAACACTTCGGCCAAAACGTAACCTATTCACCCTTTTTCATGCATATCTCTTAACATTTCAATGTTAATTTTTACATTAACATCGTATCATTTACAAAAGTTTAGCATAAACCTGTCTACTCATCATACTGACAAAGAATATATTGCTGACGTAACAAATGTTTTACATAACTTCGTAACATTTACAAAAACATTCATCATAACTCGTCTAACAAATCTAATCCCCAGCAAATAATCGCAAAACATACAAAGTTTTAACCAAACATAACAAAAAATAACAAATTTTACCTAACCATAACATAAAAATAAGTTCCTTTGAATAAAATATCACAGGAAAGCGTAATAATTTTAACTGATTTTAAAGCAGGTAAATCAGTAAATCAAACCCACCCAACCTGCAATCCCCTAACCGTCCCACCCCCCTGTGATCTATGAACTATTGATTCAAGTCACTATTTCAAAGAATTTTTTCCAAACATAATATAAAAAATAATTCTTTATATTACTAACTACGAATATATGCGTTTAACCAACAAAGTTTAACATCAATAAAGCTAAAATCATTACCAGGACTAGGAATATAATGTACAATGAAAAATTTAACATACCTCGCGTATGATAATCAGCTAAATCCTGAAATTCCCTATGCATCAAGGGTAAAGAGCTAACAGGCTTCATTACAATACTACGATATGTCCCACTTTTCGAGATTTTAGCAACAGGTTAAGCCGTATTATCTAACAAAAATCCCTTAAACAAAGTGACCAATCTATCAAAGATGCCACCATCTTGAACTATGAATTGACACATCTTCATCAAAGTGTCACTCGTTTCGAATATAACATCATTTGACCTATGAATAACGTAGACATTAGCAAAGTCTAGGCAAACCTACATTATTCAACAAAAACTTAAACTAGGTTCACGTTTCTAACACATCATCGTCAGTTAACACAGAAATATCTTAACAAAAACTCATCATTTCTCTAACAATCAGTGTTAATTTCACACATTGCATAGTAATATTTAACATAACATACTTAACTTCGAATAAACAGTTTTCATTAACCAAGAGTATCTAAAGCAACCCATTACCTTCCGAGAGAAGAAAACCCAAGGGGATGCACCCCTTGAAAGGATGTGAATCCTTTCGAGGGGGATCACCCGAGGCGTGTTAAGCGGCTTTGGGCTCAGCCAATGGCTGAGGCTTTACCCCTTTTAAGGGTGCTAGTTTGTCGTTGTGGGTTATATTAATAGTTCAATGATGTTAAGTAAGCTTTATTAATGTGAAAAACTTGTTACTCAACATTATTGATTGCATGTTTGTATAAAGCAACTTGATTTGTTTGTTTATCAAAATGATACTCGAAATGTGACTTGAGAATCAATAGATCACAATAGATCACAGTATGGTCAGGAGGGATTGGATAGTAGGTTTGATTAGTGATTTTACTGCTTTATGGCATGTAAACGTTACAATTTTAGTAAAAAAATTTGACCTTAATCTATATCAATAGATCACAGAATGGTAGGAGGTGAGGTTAGGATAGTGGTTTTGATTTTAGTGATTTACTCTTTAGTATGCTAAAAACGTTACAATTTTAGTAAAAATTGACCGTCTCATAAGATCAATAGATCAGCAGATGGTCAGGAGGAGGTTTGATTGGATGATTTAACTTGCTTTCGAGTATGTAAAACGTAAATTTGTAATTATAAACAAAAGATAAGAAATTTTATTTATTTATTTAATTGTTATTTTTTCTTTTTTTCTTTTCTGTATCGAGGACTATCATAAGAAAGATGTATACCAAGTTTCATTGTTCTACGCCAATATTTCAGTTTTGTGGGGCTGGTGACCCCCCTTTGAGATGTGTACGGCTATTTAACCATATACGTAAATGGTACCTATATGAAAGGTATATACCGAGTTTCATCGTTCTAGCGTCAATATTTCAGGTTGGGGTCCCGAGACCCCCTTTAGGCGGTACGGCTTTTAACCCTATTATGATGTTGAGTACTTATTATAGTTAGAGGTATACGAGTTTCATCGTTCTATGTCTATTTCAGGTTTGGGGGTCGGTCCCCCAAAATTTGGTCCCATCGGTCATTTTACTTCCGGGGATCTAAGATACTTCCTCAGAAGGTTGTATACCGGAATTTCATCATTCTACGCAATTCGACTTTGGGGGCGGTACCTCAAATTTGATCCCACTCGGTCATTTTACCCGATAATCTAAGAACAACCTAAAAAGGCTGTATATCAGGTTTCGTTGTTCTATGTCAATATTAGATTTGGGGTCAGTACCCCATCTGGGGCACCCACAGTCATTTTACTCCCTGCTACATCTAAGATACATCCCTCAGAAGGTTGTATACCGAGTTTCATCACTCTACGAAAATATTTCAGATTTGGGGGCCGGTCCCTCAAATTTGTTCCCATCGGTCATTTTACCCCGTGTACATCTAAGATACAACCTTAAAAAGGCTGATATATTCAAGTTTCAGCTTCTACACAATATTTAAGTTTGGAGGCTGGATCCCTTCTGTGGGAATCCTAGACACCTATACCGTTTTATACCTCATATTCGAACTCTCGACCTCGATCAACCCTGTATAAGGACACCACACATGTTGTTATGCTACTGTTATTAACTAGCACCGCCAGTGGTCCAGCACCGTGCGAGTCAACTCCTCAGATTCACATTCAACTATTTCTAGAACTCAACTCTGAAAGCCTCTACACCAAATTCAAGCTATTACGAACCACTTTGATTTTAAGTGGGGGTAGGTTCCCCCTTCGGGGGACCAGCTGGGTGTAACTCGTATGCAACAAGGATATGTCACCATCTATGCGGGCCTCCAAATTAACCCGATACGATAACTCTAACTACTACTACCAACTACTACTACTACTAATATAATAATAATAAAAAAACTTCAGAAGCTGAGCCGATGCTGAGCGGATGCTGCGCGGAGCAAAAGACACCTCGAAATTGTGATCACTTCGTGATCACAATTTTTGAAATATTATTAATAATAATAAATATAATATAATAATAATAATAATAAAATAATAAATTAACATGAAAAAGCAATATAACTTATCTCAAAACATTAGGGTTACTTATCAACTCCGCTGTAGAACATGTGTTTCTTATCAGCAAAGCTGATAAGAATGAACTACGCCTGTATTCCAATGTGGTCTTTGAGATGGTTCTATTACTACTATATATATAAAATAATTCTTTATATTTAATATATTATTGAATATTTAAATAATATTTATATTTTTTTTATTTTATATATATATATATATATATATATATTATAATATATTATATATTATATATATATATTTTTATATATAAATAAGAATAAATAAATGATTACGAAATATAGAATGTGAACTTTTCTAGGCTAACTTTCTCTACTCAAGATATAAATTGAATCACCTCCTAAAACTATAGGCCTCTGACGATGAGCTCTAGTGTTAACAAAAAAAAAAAAAGGTTTTTTTTAATCAATTTTTAAAAAGAGTAAATTATCATGGTTCATTCTTCCGCCAAACTAATGATGTCCATATAGAAAAAGATGTAGCTGTCATTTCCAACCCAAAATCCAATATTAAATATTTTTATGCATTTTCAAAAATTATCTTAAAGTTGAAATACTTAAGTCCTTTCAAATAAGTATACAAAATAATTGTTAATCTCCTATTGTGACATAATTTTCTTATGACATAGTTCAAAGAGCATACTCTCATCATCATTGTAGAGAGAAGTCAAAATTTTATAATGCTGAATTGTACCAACACTAAGAAATTAATGGTCTTCCCAGAGCTGCATTTAGTTAGTATTTTTTATTAGCTTACACCAGGGCTGATCAAATTTTGGCCACTTTTATTTACAAATACTAATTGAATAAATATGGTATGCATGACTCAGAAATTTTGCATAATTAAAAATCATTATAATCATGTCAAACTAAATTTCTTTTTGTAAATTGAAAGAAATGTTGAAAATTTCAGTAATACACAATAAATATATTTGAAAAGCTTCAATTAAATAAATTTTATTATTAAGTTTGTGAATTATTATTATTATTTTTATTTTTTTTTTATTTCTCTTGAGTAACTCCTTCTATATGGTTATCTTTGTTATAAAATTTAATATGCAGAATTTGGAGAGAGGGAGAGCCCTGACAGTAAAACTATAGTACCCTGCACCAAAGAAAATCTTGTATATAAATTACATAATGGTAAATTTCGATCTTACTAATTTTGTGGTTTATAAAATTATATATATTTTTTGTTTATATATTTAATGCTTGAGAATAGCGTCATTAAAATTCCATACTCTCCTCCTCCCCCTCCCCCGTATTCACCCGGCCAGTGAATGGTTGAGAAATTGAATATCTTTTATTTACAGTATTAAAGATCTTTATACAAACACCAATTGATTAAATTTATCATAAAAGACGTATGAAAAATTAGGAGAAGGCATGCTAAATTGATGTTTGAAAACAGTCATTCAGTAATATAGTTAAGTTTTGAAATGGTTTGCTGCAGGAGGTTGGTTTACTGACTCAATCCCCCTTTATTAAGTCAATCCAATATTTATTAGGTCTCCCAGCCAGTCGATTCCCAACATAATCCTCTATACATCTGCTTAACCTACTGAGTATCATCCATCATCCATCTTTTTCATATTACAAAACCATCTTAATATACTCATTTATTCTCTCATTCATGCCTTTCTTCACACCACACAGCTCCCTAACACTCTTATTCCTCATTCCTCATTTTATCAATTCTTCTCCCACAAAGAATGTTAAGAACAGAATGAGATTAGAGTTGTGTGTTTTCAAAGATATTGTTGGTTGAACATTGTCAAGTACGGTATATAGATGAAGAAATTGAGTTATTGATAAAGGCATTAAAAGCAAACATGTTTTTCTTTAACACAACCAGAGGCACAAGAAAGATAAAAGAGGTCTGTAACTGTTAGCATCACCTATTTGAGGCTGAGTAAGTGAATTCAATTTGAATTAGTAATTAAAAGTGGATAGGAGACAAATCAACAGGTACATAATTAATGCAAAATAGCAGGAGGGAAAGGTTGAAGTTGATAGTTTTCAGAGATAAACAGTTTCTCAAAGATAGGTACTAGCTCAGAAGCACGTAGTACCATAGTAGGCGACCATATTCTCAGGGATATTCAGCCTTCTTAATGTTAGAAGAGAGAGACAGAAATTTATTTTAATGAGTTGAAGAAAAGAAGGAGAATAGCTCAGAATTGGTCAGAAGTGAATTAGAGGCAAATAAGTAGAACACTTTTGGTTTTATCAGAATTAAGACAGCAGTATTACTATCACTGTATGTGGAGTATTGTATGTGAGTGGGAGTAAATGGTGGATGTGATGAGTGCAAAAAGTGTGTGGTAGTGTGGTGTAGGATTTCAGAATGTTTGTTGCGATGTGTGTTACTGGTAAGAAAGTTGTTAGGTAAAAGGAGATCATGTATATTTCATAGTAACAGAGGAAACTCCAAAATGAGAAAGATCCAAGCCTGAAACAAGTGAAGGGTGTAGGTAAGCTGGTCCCAGGTATGTGGAGTTGGTCATAATCATATACCGCCCAAATCACATGGCACAATTAATATCAGAAAATAATGAATTTAATGTGCTGCTGTGAATAGTAGCTCAAATGATATAATCAGCCAATTCACAATCACTCCTAAAGAGTCAGGTAGATTCAAAGTAGACTTAGGTTGTCACTTTCAACCAAAAATTCTATTCCTAGTAGAATTATTGAGAAATGTTTACCAACTATAACTACCTAGAAATGTATCTCTCTCAATCTCC
>JABUQX010002219.1:12500-37796 GCA_015478945.1 Trachelipus rathkii | reverse complement strand
AGAATCATACAGTAATTTGTTATCATCCAAATGTTTCTCTATATAACTTTTCAGTCACTTTTCCAAAATTTTTTACGACCAGAGATGTAAAGTTCAACTGGCCTATAACTTTCCAAATCTCCCTTACACCTTTCTATTATAAATAGGCCAAACATGATGACCAGTTTTTCCAGTCATTGGTACCTCACAAATGTTAAGGAAGTTAAAAATCAAAAAAATGCCTTTGCAATACTGCTACTACCCTCTTTTAGAATTCTACCATATATACCATCAGGACCTGCAGCTTTACTTGGATCAATATGTTCTAGTAGCGATTTAATTTCTTTTACATCAAATTCAAATTCTGTTAGTCTATTTATTACATGTAAACGAGAACCACTAGTTTCCAAACCACCAGCGATTAAAACAAAAAAAGTTGTGTGTACAAATGTACATTTATCTGATATATGTGTGCTTGCGTCTGATTTAAATTATATAAAAATATGACAAGAGTATGATAAAATTAACACAGATATTAAATAATAATAAAAAAAATAATCTAAAAAAAAGACTACTTGAATATCACTTATATGGCTTCACTGAAGTGAAAAATTTTATATTTATAATAATGTTAAATCTCACTTCCCTTAAATTTGGGATTTTTAAGTTCAAGTACGTTTTTTATAAATGTGGCTCTATAAAAGCTTACAAGATCTATATATATATATATATTTATTATTATATATATATATATATAATATATAAATATATATAATATATTATATATATATATTATATATTATATATAATATATATTAGACTTAATATTTGTATATTTATATATATTAGTAGTATATATATTATAGTATAATACGTATATATATATATTATATATAATATATATTATTATATATATATATAGTTATAATACTACTTAAACGCAGATAAAGGGCCTATCCTCCGATTTCAAAATTTTTGCACAATACTCTGCAAATGTATTAAAATTAAAGATAAACTTAAATTTAAGTGTAAAAAATGCCTTTAACCAGATTTAGCAACTTTTTACCCTTTATATATTAAATGTTAAAATTGGTAATTATTTAGATAAAGGGCTTCACCTCCGATTTTCAAAATTTTTGCACAGTATACTGCAAATGTATTAAAATTAAATATAAAATCAAAATTAAGTCCTAACCTATTAAAACTAACCTAGCCTTACTAAACCTAATCTGACCAAATAAACTGAAAATAAATTTAACCTAACTAAAAAAAATTAACAAAAAAAAAAACAACAATCACAGTAAATAAATAAAAACAGTTAAAAAAAACAACAACAATCACCTTATTAAACAAATCTTTAAACACTTAAAACCAAAATAAAAAAATGCGATAAAACTAAACCAATAAATTATTAAGGTCAATCAATAAATATTAGGGGAATTGCTTAAGGTTTTAGTGTATTTTCAGATGATTTGAAAAACTGTCTGTCATTTAGACCTGTGCCTATAAATTTATATGAAATTTTGTTGAATTTGGATTCTTGGTTGCTGTGTGTTAAGAAAGAAAATGTTTTAACTTTATACCTATTAAAAAGGTTATAAATATTTTTTGTCATTTGTGTGTATGTGTATCTTGAAATGAAAGAAGTAAATACATATAAATGCATAGGTTAATATTATAAAAATGCCATTATAAGAAAATGTTCATACTTTATATTTATATATATAATATCAACATTTTCAACTTATGTGTATTATAAACTTTTACTACAATATACATTATTAATGAAAAAAATTATCTTTGAACTATAATGATATGGTCCATTTCATATTGATTCAGAAGATGAAAGCTAGTGGAAGAAGGTGCATGATTTCTGGAATTTTACCTAGGTTAGGTGCAGGTCAGGAATGGGGGAGTAGAGCTTTAGGTGTAAATGAAAGGGTTAGGAAATTATGTCTTTCAGAAAATATTAGATTTTTGGATTTGTGGAGAGAATTTCTGGATAAAGATCTTTTTGCAGCAGATGGAGTTCACTTGAGTCATAAAGGTGTTGGGCTTTTCAGTACCAGTTTGGAGAATTGTTTATCAAAAAACTAGGTAAAGTTGGGGGTGATGGGCTAAATCTGGATCCAAATAATTGTAATGGTAACTGTAATAGTGGTGAGATAAATAAAACTAGTGTTGTTACAGGTTCAAAAAATGATGATAGCAATAAAAATGGCAGCATTTCGAATATCAAATGCTTTTACACAAATGCTCATAGCCTTAGAAATAAAAAAGATGAGCTGCTTAGTTATACTATAAATGAGAATCTAGACATTATTTGCATAACTGAAGCATGGGTTAATGAAGAATTGTATGGAGACTCCTTTCAGGAATATGAAATAGATGGATATTCACTTTATTTATACCAGCGTAAAGGAAAGAAGGGTGGCACTTTATGTTAAAAGCAATATTCAATCTGTATTAATGACTGACTTTAAAACTAATCATGATATTGAATCAGTGTGGGTAGATATCCTTATGTACAATAAATCATATAGAATAGGGGCATTTTATAGACCTCCTGGCCAGAGTCAAGAATTAGACGCGGAAATGGTGAAAGAAATTGAGACAGCATGCCACAGTAAAGAAAAAGGTATAGTCATAATGGGTGATTTTAATTTTCCAGGCATTCAATGGAATTCCTTGTCTTATATGGACCATAGTAGTTCTGTATTTAAAATTGTATACTAGATAACTTTTTGAGCCAGATGGTCCATGAGCCCACAAGACATGATGCACTATTAGACTTAATATTAACTAACAATGAAAGTATGGTGGATGAGGTTAGAGTTGAGGAGAATTTAGGACTTAGTGACCATAATATAATTAGATTTAATATGAATGTGATATCTGGGCCCAAATTGCAAGTTAATAAAGAAAAGATCATAGATTTCTGAAATGGCGATTTTATCAAATTTCGAGACATGCTTAGTACAACTGACTGGGATAAAGAGTTTAAAGACCAAAACTGTTTTATCATGTGGGAACATTTTAAGCAAATTTTAATGGATATTCAGTCAGTATGTTTTAAAGATAAACCCATTAGGGTGACAAAGAGAAAACCTGTTTGGTGGAATAGGGAGATAAGAGTGAAAATTAATGAAAAGCGTAGATGTTTTAAAATATTCACGGGTAGTAATAGGGAAGATGATTTAGAAAATTATAGGAAAAATAGAAATGAACTTAACCAGTCAATAAGAAAGGCAAAGAGAGAGGCAGAAATTAATTTAGCAAAGAATAGTAATAAGGACCTGAAGAAGTTTTTTAGTTTTTATAAATTTAAAAGTAAGAATAGGACAATTGGTCCAATTAAAATTGATGAAAATTTAGTAAGTTCAGATAAGGAGTTGGTCAACATTTTCAATGCTTATTTTGCCTCAGTGTTTACTGAGGAAAGATTAGATAATAGTTTGGAGACTAATAGTTCTTGTATGCATGCTACAAGTAGACTTACAGAATTTGAATTTGATGTAAAAGATATTAAACGTTTACTAGACCATATTGATCCAAGTAAAGCTGCAGGCCCTGATGGTATATATGGTAGAATTCTAAAGGAGGGTAGTACCAGCATTACAAAGGCACTGTATTTGATTTTTAAGCGATCTATAACATTTGGTGAGGTACCAGATGACTGGAAAATAGCATATGTTGTGCCTATTTATAAGAAAGGTAGTAAGGAAGATTTGGGAAATTATAGGCCAGTTAGCTTAACATCCCTGGTTGTAAAGGTTCTGGAAAAGTTGCTGAAAGGTCATATAGAGAAATATTTAGAAGATAACAAGGTATTGTATGACTCCCAGCATGGTTTCAGAAAGGGTAGGTCATGTCAGACAAAACCTTTTAGAATTTACGGAATACACCACCGAGACTGTTTTGTCAGAAGAGATCCAGTTGATATTATATATTTAGATTTTAAAGCAAAGCTTTTGATAAGGTTCCCCACATAAGGCTGATGAAGAAGTTATTGCAATGTGGTATAGGTGGAGTGGTACATGGTTGGATTAAAGAGTGGTTGTGGAATAGAAAGCAGTGTGTACAACTTAATGGTAATAAATCATCATGGAAAATAGTGAAGACTGGTGTCCCACAGGGATCAGTGCTGGGGCCAATATTGTTCCTCATATATATAAATGATTTAGACCAGGGACTTAAATGCAAGGTTTCTAAGTTTGCAGATGATACTAAAGTGGCAAAGTTTGAGGATGATACCAAAGTGGCCACCTCAGTTAGGAAAAGTGAAGGATGTATAAAGATTCAAAATGATCTTGATAAACTTCTTGGGTGGGCAGATAAGTGGCAAATGAATTTTAATAGTAAAATTCTTCAAATAGGTTACTCAAATAAAAGTTTTAACTAATGATATGAATGGGATCTGGCTTTGAGTCTGCTGGACCAAGAAAAAAGATTTAGGTGTGATTATAAGCGGTAATTTCTGAAAGTAGCTATCAGTGTTTTGGAAGCAAGGGATAAAGCTAATAAAGATACTAGGTATAATAAATCGCAATGTCGTTTTCAAAAGCAAGGAGGTTATAAGTAAACTGTTAATAGCTATTTTAAGCCAGTATTGTGCAAAAGTTTGGGCCCTTTAGTTAAGGAAAGACATAGATATGCTTGAGAGAGTGCAGCGTGAACAACAAGGATGATTTCTGGGTGTTTGAGGGTAAGAGCTATGAGGAGAGGCTGAGTGAGTTAGGAATGTTTTCCGTAGAAGGCGATTTTCTCAAGAGGGGACATGAATATCAGTCTACAAAATATTATACATCTATTGGAATAAATACAGAGGCCAATAAATTCCTTCCATAGTAGAGCAGCGGACGGAAGAACCAAGCGAGCATAACATACACAATAATCCTATAATCTATTAGAAGAAACGCATGACTCATTAGAAATACACGCACCACATATATACTCTGAGCTATACCCACAAACACACCAACAAGCTAGTATACAACATTTTCCTAGCAGGATATATACGCAAGCACGCTCATGCATATATATAAACAATTCCGCTCATTGCAACATTACTCAAGTCACACAATATAGTGATAGGATACCTCTGGATGGGAATTGGCATATAATACATACAAACTCACTCACTCCTCTCTACTCCACACACAGACAGGCATACAAATTGGCCGGAGCCTTCTCTATATAATACTCCCTAATGCCAATAATCCAACCCCATCTATACAAATCTTAAGAATCTGCCCGCTCAGACCCTCCACACGATCACCTTAATTATATACAAACGATATATATCGCTATCTGATCTAGGGTAATCCAATCAACAACTAATTTATTCTCCTATACTCGCGACTAAGCCAATTGGTGGATTTTTTAGTTACAATAATTTGACAAGCCCTAGGGTGCTTTTTGGATTTGCATGAGCATGTTTGTATGAGTACTGGGACTGTCCTCGATAGGCCCTTGTGGCTTCTTACTGTCTCTATATTTCCCTAATGTTCTAATGTTCTAATATGTTGACATTTTAGATATAGCCTAATATAAAGATCCATTTTCCAAAAAAAAAAATCAAATCAAATTTTTAAAATTAAACATTAATATTGCATATATGGCTAAATTAATTTTGAATGGAACTTTCATATTATTTTATCAAAGAAATAAGTTGACTTTCTGGTTACTCCCCTGATAATTTATATTGTTCTGGTGTTAAACAAAGCTTTTGGTTTCATTTATTTCATTTTTTATAATCGAGTTTTTAATTAGGCATTATTATTAATTTACAAATTTATAATATATAGTAATATATATATATATATATATATTAATATATATATATATATATATATATATTATATATATATATAATATATATCATATTTATATATATATATATATATATATATATAATATATATATATATATATCAATATCCTATGATGAGGCTTTAAATAAAATTGCACAAAGAAGTCAAATGGATATACATGTTAGGTTTGAAGACTTAACTACTGGTCTAATAACCACTCGTTATCTTACTTCTCAGTTCCTTACCGACACTCGAGCTGAGAATCTTTAGGAAAATCTCAAGCAGGGGCTTGGGTCAGCTGTTGACCTCATTAAAGTGACAAGTATTTCAATGGATGGACCTAATGTCAACTGGAAAATGTTGTCTTTGTTGAAAGCAGAATTAAATACCTGTTCCGAAGCTCCAAGATTGATTGAATTTGGAAGTTGCTCTTTGCATATTGTCCATGGAGCTCTCAAAACTGGTCATAAAGCTACAAATTGTGATTTATTAGAATATTTAAGGGCTTCTTATTATTTATTTAACGATTTTCCAACTAGAAAGGGAACATTCATGAAAATAACAGGCTCTGAAGAGTTTCCTGCTAAATTTTGTTTGACAAGATGGGTTGAAAATGTAAATGCCACAACAACAGCCATTCCATTGCTTCCAAGACTTCGAAAGTACGTGGAAGAAGTTGGAGAATTGAAAAATTCAAAAGTGTTTGGAAAGGTGAAATCATATTTAAAGGATCCCTTATTACATGCAAAGTTGGGGTTTTTCCAAGCAGTAGCTCGTCAGTTGGAAGGATTTCTATTGAAGTTTCAGCGTGAAGACCCATTGACACCCTTCTTGTATGATGATCTCAGTCACTTAGTTAAAACTTTAATGAAAAGAATTCTAAAACCGGACATTTATTGTTCAGACGTCAAAGTTTTAATGAAAATTAACTTTAAAGATAAAAAAAATTTCATAAATGCAGAAAATATGGACCTGTATCATACAGCAAAAGAGGGAATTATTAATGTACCTCAAAGGCTGCAAACTCCAGAAATTTTAAAATTTAGAGAAGATTGTATGTTATTCTTGCAAGAACTTATCCAGAAGTTAGTAGAAAGAAGTCCTCTTACATATTCCATCACAAAGACATTAAGTTGTTTGTCACCGAAGATAATGCTTTCTAATAACTCTGAAAGAATTAATATGTGTGTTAAAAAATTCATTGACATCAAGCGAATTGATGGTTTGACGGCTGATATAATCAAAGAGGATTATGAACTTTTGATATCTAATTCCTATGTCCTTGAACTTCTGAAAAATTTTGATGAGAAGGAAGATAGACTCGATCAACTTTTCATTGAAATTTTTAAAAATGTAAACATTCAAAAAGAAACAAAAAACTTTGTAACACTGATTCTTTCTTTATTTCATGGGAATGCTTCTGTAGAGAGAGGTTTCTCGACAAACAAACATTGTCTACAAGAAAATTTGCGTGAAGAGTCACTTGTTGCTAAAAGAGTTATTGCTGAAGAAATGAAAAATATTGGAGGGGTTGATTATTGTATTACAAATGAGATGATGTCATACTGCCGCAATGCTTCTTCAGAGTATAAGGCATACTTAAAAAGAAAACTATGTGCCAAAGAAGCAGAAACTCTGGAAGGTGCAAAAAAAAAGGAAATTAGTAGCTGAGATTAAAGAGACTGAAGAAATTAAGAGAAATATTGTCAAAGAGACCGAAAAACAACTTCATATTTTAGAAGAGAAAATAACTTTTCTTAAACAGTCATAAACTTTTTTTAAGATTAATGTACTTATTTAGTGGGCTTAGTTTAAAATTAAATAATTTTTGTAATTTGTTTTAGAGAAAAGGAAAAATATTTTTATTTGATTTTAGAGAAAAGAAAATGTGCAAATGTTTTTATATTTTTGTGTACCTTTGTTTTTGTAATTTTTATTTTGAATAAAGTAAAAGAAAAGGGAAAAAATGAAAGCAACAGGGACCTGGTAAACATATTTGGCAGATATTTAGAAAATTAATTGATTGTGTTCATAACTTTAGCTATATAAATAATTTTGGAAGTCTGTTTAAAAAAAAAAAAAAATATATTATATATATTATATATATATATATATATAGTATATATGATATATTTATTTAAGTTATATATATATATATAATGAATATTATATATATATAATAATATATATATATATATATATATATAAATATATATATATATTTTATTATATATATATACTATAAATATATAAATTATAATATATATATATATATTATATATATATATATTATTATATATATATTATTATATATATATATATATAATATATATTGGGTAAAAACAACTAAGTAATTTTACAGAAATAAAAGAAATAAACTGCTGTAAAACTGCCCCTTCAAATTTTCAAATTTCAGAAATTCATTTCAAAATTGTGTGAGATAAATATTTCAATTACTTTAAGAATTAGATATATGCTTTTGTAATATGCAATTGATTGCAGTTTAAGAACCTTTTAATTGAATGTTGTACAGTATGTGTTTGTTTGATTATGTTGTATTTTGTAATGAAGATTACTGCTTAAATGTCTATTAATGTGACATTGAGTTATTTGTATTTACACTATTTTTATCATTTTCAAAACCAATGAACCCAATTTGAAATTAATTATTAATAATTTAATAAGTATTGTAATTTATTTCATAGAAGAGAAATTTGATTTGGACACATTGATAAATATTACACCAGATGTTGCAGCTGAATTAATTCCTAAGCCACTTGGTCTTCGCATGAAACTTCTCAACAGCATTTGGAAATACAAATCAGAGGTTATTATATATATATATATATATATATATATATATATATATATATATATATATATATATATATATATATATACTATATATATAATAATAGCAACAACTAATATATATATATATAGCTCATATAATATATATATATATATGCTAGCATATACTAGCTGCCAGCTGCTCAGCTGCTGCTGCGCCAACGCCAGCAGCAGCAGCCTTCGCTGCTGCTGCAGCCAGCCAGCAGCAGCCCAGCCAGCTGCTGCCTGTAGTATATGCTGCTATATGTATATATATATATGCATATATATATAATATATATATATATATATATATATATACTCTGCGTCGCCCCGCACCGCACCGCTTATGCTATATATCTTTGCTGCTGTTATAATATATATATATATATGCCTTATAATATGGTGGTTCATGACGTGGTTGCATGAAAAAATTACTAACTTTTTTACTATTGATCCTATCAGTGCGAAAGTTTCAGAGCATGTATAATTGTGGAGGATACACCTTTTTTATAGAAATAAATTTTTTTTTATACCCAACAATTTAGCAAAAATTCCAAAATTTCCAAAATTTTGTCAATTTTTAAAATTTTTGAATTTTGACAAAAGTGTTGGGTATACCAAAAAATTTATTTCAATAAAAAAGGTGTATCCTCCACAATCCAGGAAGTTGATTTTCGTAGTGCGGCAATGTCTCAACTGCTGACCAGCAACCAATAATATATATGTATATATATATATATATTAACCAGCAACCATAATATATATAACAACCATATATATATATATGCTGCTTAATATATAACAACAACCTTGCTCTGTATATGGCATATATATAACCAACATACTAACTGCTGCTCTTTAACATATATATATATATATATGCTGCTGCTATATATATATATAACTAATATATATATATGCTGTATATATATATATATATATAACCAACTGCGCCAATATAACTTTGCTGCTAACTTTCTCTTGCTGTAGCCAACAACAGCCAACCTTGCCATATGCTGCTGTATGCTGCTGCCTGGTTAATCTGCAAGATCGTGTGGAATTTAAAAGCAAATCATAAATAAGGTAGCAACAGTTTGATGATGTAGTTATTGTCTATATTCTAGGAGGTTGATCTAGAAAAACCTGGGAAACTACAAAATAATGAACCACAGAGAAATATTTCAGAGAAGAGAAAGCTTGATGATAGTCTTGATACTGATGGCTCTTCTGCAGCGGAGGCATCATCATCATCATCAATTTCAAAAGAGAGGTTAACCCACTATATATATATATACTTAATATGTAATATATATATATATATGCCCTTATATATAGCCATATACAACAACAGCATATACATAACTAATATACAGTTGAATTAATTAAAGGGCAATCAAACCTTAGTATATATATATATAGCATAATTACAAAAATATCCCAACTATTGATCTTTATAATTAAAATTTATAAATAATGAACTTTGCAGAATTTTGATGTTAAAGAAATTTTAAGAAGGACTTCAAAAGGAAAAATTGTTTTGAGAAATTATGAAATACATAAACAACTTGAAAAAGCTCATAGAGATGATGTTGTTGAAATTTTGGTTGACTATTGCATTGAACAGGACTATTGTATTGGGGAGTAAGTTTTGTTTTCTAATTAAATAAACTGATTCATAAGTTAATAGCAACATAAAATTTTAAAGACTTAATTATATTTATAAGGTCAGATAAACAGTTTAAGAAATGCTGTGAATATCTAAATTCCATAAAAGCTAATTAACATTGTAGAGCTTGGCATTAGCAGTGAGCAACTATAGATAATTAACCTTTGTTTATAATGTATGCTTGTAGTGAAAATTTATTTTGAGTGAAAATTCAGTATATATATATATGCTGCTCCTTATATATATATATATATATATATATACTCTATATATATATATATGCTCTCTTGCCCGCCATATATATATATATGCTCTCACCATAGCTTCGAAATATAATATGCTGTATATGTAAAAAAACTACCTGTTAACGTGCTTTATCCCCTATTCAGAGGGTGACACGGGGGACTATGAATCGAACTTTGAGGCCGGCTATCCCAAGCCGCGCCACCAACGTGTAGAAGTCAGAGTTTAATTCTCGCCCCCAGGTAGATAAAACCCAACTGCTACGCGGGAAGATTTGAACCAGCTTCCTCTCGTATGAGAGTCGGCGACTCAGCCTCCTATAACATATGTATCATATAATATATATATATATATATCACATATATGCTGCTATAACTTAACTATATAGCCAGCATAAATATGCCCATAGCAACTGCTGCAACCAACTGCCCCTTGTGTATATATATGCTATATGCTTCTTCCTTCTTCTTCTTGCTATATACCTTAACCAGCAGCATATGTAGCCAACTTATATATGCAAATCTAACCTTATATATATATATATATATATATATATATATATATTTACACACACATAAGATGTACAGGGCCTGGATTCAAATCCTCATCCGGATTTTAGGTAGAAACTACCTAGAGAAGCTTCCCTCCTTGAAAAGGGCTATGCCTGTATATGAACTTTTAAAAAAAGAAAAATTTGTGTGCGCGCCTTAGGCCTTTATATTGCATGTTTTTGCTTATTTGTTGGACACCCTTATGGGGATAGCATAGTATGTTATGACAGTCAATGTGGCTTTCTTTTAAAATTGTGGTTGAACTGCATAAGTAGCAGCTATTTTGTTGAGTGCTTGTGGTAGGGTTGGCATGTTTTAGTTATAGTATTTAGATATGGTGGTGAATATGTTTTTATACTTCAATATTTTTAAATATTTTATTTTACTTTACTTTAAATTGGACAAGCTGTAGAATGCTGGGAGAGTTTCTTGAGATATTGGGTCGTTGGTTAACATATTAATTGTTAGAGAAAAACACCATTTACTGATTTTTATGAAAATATTTTTATTTTTTTTTTACATTTTTATAATTGGACTCAGCTAGGATCTGGATAAAAATCTTGAGAACAAAAGGAAGTTTGTAAAACTTTCCCACTCTTTGGTCTGGGATATCCTGACATACTGAACAAAATTTTGGCTGAATCTTACCACTTCACGAGCAGATCAGTTTTGATTTTAATCACAAATTAAACTCCAGAGTAAAATTTCAATAGCCCATGAATGAATTTTTGATTCTTAAAGATAGGTGTCGTCCCTAGAGGTGTTTTCCAACCTATGTCCACTATTTCCCAATAAGCGAGAGTGGGGCCTATTTGCAGCTGTTTCTCTTTATATATATATGTATATATTTAATAACAGCCAACTATATATAATACTATTGCGCATATATATATATATATATATATATATCAACTCTTGCTACACACATATATATATATAATATATATATACTGTTTTTCTTTCTGTAACATATATATATATATATATATATAGCTATATATATATATATATATATATATATCTTATATATATATATATATATATATATATATATATATATATAACTTATATATATATATATATATATATATATATATATATATAGATGTGTAAACAAGGTGATGCACTTTTATGGAAATCTGATTCCTAAAGTATTTCCAACTGAGGATTCGCTTACTTACTTCATTCCTCCTCAAACGCATGGCAAGCAACAAAATAGAGCCAAGGGAAAGCTCATCGAGAGATACAGAAACACGAGAAGAAAGCTTCGGAAAGTCGGTTTACATTCTCACCCTATTTTTAAAAGTGTGACGGAAAAATCTATAAACAGTATTTTATTGCATGAAGGTAAAATATGAAGTCTTATGTTGTAGTGTTAACCTAATTTTTTGAACTTGAATACGTTGTTATACAGATAAGTAGTCTTCTATAATAAAGCAGTAATATAATTAGTTTGGAAATTGTAACATAGCTTTTTCAAAAATCTTAGATGAAGAATCCTTATCAGAGGAAGAATTTTTTGAAAAGCAGCAGTGGCTTAGGTTTAACAAAGAACCTTGGGAACAAGTAGAAAAATTGTGGAATGAAACTTCAGATAAGAGAATATCTGATATCCACCTTAAAGAGGAAGCTACAATACATAGTATTTTTCTTGATTGGCCAATATTAGAGCATGTAAATGGACATATTCTAGTAAGGTATATAATATATATATATATATATATATATATATATATATATATATATATATATATATATATATATATATACTGCTGCTCTATGTTGTCGCTAATATTATTTTATTTTATTTTTATTTTTAAAATTTATGTACATCAGTTACACAAACACTGTTTACCTGCCATCTGGACTGCACAACCCATAACAGGGTAACTACTAGTAAAACGAGAGTATCAAAAGTTTTCAATGGTTACAGAGAATGTAAAACTTGTAGTTTAGTAGCGAAAATGAAAATGTCATTACTGTTAAATATTGAAGACCGCTAATATATAAGAATGTCGTTTATAGGTAGTACTGAATAAAGACCAGAAAAATACCACATCTAAGTGGAGTTAGTTTGTCATATACAACCAAAATGTGGAAGATGGATTGTGAAAAAAAGGTTGCAAAATTGACAAGTAGGTGGCTTGGTTTTGAACATGTAATGTTCATGTGTGAGTTTGATGTGGCTAATGCAGAGGCGAGCTTGAACCACTTTATGGTAGCGGTTTTTCGGTTTTGTGCCCAAACGCCACTCCGATTTCTAGTTTCACACAGTTTATCCTAATCCTAGCTTACCTTTCAGTTTATCCCCTCTGTGATCACTACACCAACGTTCCTGCCATTGTTCCTTTGGTGGGGTAAGTATTAGTTGGTCGCCAACCCAACTACCACACGTACACAAGGAGACAGAAGCTAAGACATAGACAGGAAGCATGAAAAAATGAGGGGACAGAAAAAGGCTAAAGTTCCATATGCCACGAAGACATAAAAGTATTGAGGCCCTGGGGGACGCAAGAAAACCACATGTTGCATAATTCGGGTTCTTAAAGTGTTAGTTGTGTATCCAACATAAGAGGAATTACATCCTACTTCTTTGCAATTAAATTGATATACAACATAACTTTTGTAATCCTCCGAACAATGACCACGGGTACTAAAGTATGAGGACACTCGTCTCGGCGTGTAATAGCTTCTTTTCAGACTTAACATGTTCCTTTACAATTATGTTAAATTTTTGTTCTTCTCTAGAAAAGTTTGTCAAATTTAATGATTTAAAATAAAAAGCTATTTGCTTTCCATGTCAAGTGAATTTTTATTTCGAGTTAAAATGTTATTTATAGTTCTTTTATAACTTTTTCTATTTTAAATTGAGGGTACCCATTATTAATTAAGTTTTTCGTTATTCTTATCACCTCTTTGTTAAAGAGTCGTCACGTTGAAGTTATTTTATAGGCTCTGTGGATTAGGGTTTTAATAATTAATAGTTTATACCTTTCGAGTATATTAGAATCATAATTTGTGTATAAACATTTACCTGTACATTAAACATTTACTTCTCTTTCGGCTCTACCATTTATAAAACAAAGTAAAACATCTAGGAATGACAGTTTTTTATCTTTAACATCTTCATAAGTGAAGTTTAGAAGTTTATTATTATTTAATATTATTATTATTATTATTATTATTATTATTATTATTGTGTGTGTGTCATTATCATTATCATTATCAGTATCATTATCATTATCATTATTCGTATTGTGTACATTATTAGTATATGATTTTAACTTTCTAAGTACACTTGAAACAAAGTATTAAACTGTTAATTTTATAGTGGCTGTTTTATAATTAGAATTATAATTACGTTATACAATGTTTTCCGAAACTGAAATATATTTGTTTGTGATGTGTTGCTCCTGCATCTTTGTCTTTACGGTACTTTACCGTATAGCATTTGGAGATTTGATTCTTTGTGGTATATTTTTTTATTCTCAAAAGCAAGCGAAAAAAAATAGTTGAAGGGAATGATCCAATATTGGAGATTTTGGGACCCCATTTTAGCCCCCATGTAAAAATGGACATAAAATTCTTAATTTTCAGACAATTTTGATGGGGATAAGAGCAAACCGCAGCTTTTTTTGATCTCTAAAACATCATTTTCGTGTTTTTTTTTTTAGGTGTCTGTAGTCATTGTTTTGGCATTTTCATTTTTTCAGAACCATTTTTCTTGACATTTTTTCTTATCAACTTCTACAATTTTTTTGAAATTAATTCAAACTTGAAATATGCATAGATGGGTCCATTACGCACAAAAGTCACGAATTAGTTTTTTGATTTTTTGAAAATTGTGCTCAGCAATGTCGAAATTCAAAACAACCTACTTTTGTTTTTTTTTGTTTTTTTAATAGATCCTGAGCACAATTTTAAAAAAACCAAAAAACTAATTCTTGACATTTGTGCGCAATGGACCCATCTATGCATATTTCAAGTTTGAAGTAATTTCGAATAATAATTGTAGAAGTTGATACGAAAAAATGTCAAAAAAAGTGGTTCTGAAAAAATGAAAATGCCAAAACAATGACTACAGATACCTAAAAACACTCGAAAATGACGTTTTAGAGGTCAGAAAAAGCTGCGGTTTGCTTCTTCCCCAACAAAATTGTCTGAAATTTATTAAGAATTTTATGTCCATTTTTAGGTGGGGCTAAAATGGTGTCCCAAAATCTCCAATATTGGATCATCCCCTGAAACAAAAAAATGTTTTACTGTACCTGTAAGCACTAAGCTGAGGCAGACTCGAAATTTTGAATTTTACTGCTGGAGTCGGAGTCGGAGTCGAAATTTTTTGTTTGAGTGGAGTCGGAGTCGAAAATTTTTTTTTAAGTTGAGTCGGAGTCGGAGTCTAAAATTTTTGTTTAAGTGAAGTCGGAGTCAGAGTTGAAAATCCAAATTTGAATTTAAGGAGTCGGAGTCGCGGAGTCAAAAAATTTATTTTACGACTCCGCAGCCCTGCTTACCACAGACCGTTCCCAATCCTCACTACACCCTATAGCTCTTCTAAATAACACCCCCCTTCCACTTAATAAAACTCCAAAAATTTTAGGCCTTACATATGAGACACATCTGACATTCACCCCACATATGGAACAAATTACATCTTCCACCATACGTAAACTAAACACTCTCCGAACACTTTCCCAACATGATTTTAGCGACAGAAAACACACACTTATCACCACATATAAACAAACAACTTCACAGAACAACATTAAACTATGCTTCCCCTGGATGGTTCCCAGCAATAACAAAAGCCAACATAAAAAAAATTAAAAAAAAATTAAAACACCGCCCTTAGAATAATTACTGGTTGTACCAAAACAACCCCCATCCACCATCTACAGAACGAAACCAAAATTCTCCCTATCACTTCCCACTTAGAGATGGTAGGAACACAATTTTACCAGAAAACCTTAAACCCATCCCACCCTTGTCACCAAATATTCAACAACCCCATCCGTCACAGATTAAAACTCCCTCCCTCCTCACCCTCCAAACTCTATAATGACATATATAACATCATTCCCCCCCCTCCCCCAACAAAACTTGGCTCTCTCATATACATACCCATCTCACTAGCATTCAGCTACAAAATCGCCCTAACAACAAAATTTTAAAATCCCAACCACCAAAAATTTCTCCTGCTGAAAACTCACTATCCAGAAGAGACCAAGTTAATCTCGCTAGGTGCAGATCAGGACACCACCCAAAACTATTACATTATAAATTTAAATTTAAACTAGATAACGTCACTTCCCCCACATGTACTAGATGCCATAACCACCCAGATACAGTAAAGAACCTCCTTCTAAATTGCCCAGCTCTCGACGCCCCCCGAACTGCTTTTCTATCACATCTGTTGAAGACCTGTGGAAACGCCCAAAGGATGCGGCCGGCTTTCTGGAGGCAGTGTGGCCCTCCAATTGAGGGGGGTCAGGGGGTAGGAGAGTGAAATAACATATGCTGCTCTATATATATATATATATATATATATATGCTGCTTATATGCTGTAACTTATATGTATATATATACTTGCTATAACATATATATATACAACATATATATATGTATATATAATATATATAGCATAACACTGCCTGCATATATATATATATTTTTGTGTTGGTGTGAGGAAGATGTTGAAGTATGTGGTGGATGTTAAAATCAGTTAGGGGATTAGGAATGGGATTATCGGGGATCATTATATTGTTCTATGTAGAAGTATAAGAATTAGTGGGGGGCTTGGATTGGAGAGGAAGGTGTTGGAAGGAAGTGGGTGTGGAATTGAAGTTAAGTGAACAAGGTAATAAGGATAAGTATCTAAGAACACTCGCAAAATATCGGTCGAAGATATTGAACAGAAGTTGAGAAACTGAACAAATATGGGGAGCAAATGAAGGAAGCAGTTGTTAGCAGTGCAGAGGAAGTATGTGGATGTAGGAGGTAAGAATGTTAACAGTGAGTGGTGGAAAGTAAAAAAAGAAGCGTGGTTGAATATGTATTAAAAGCCAATGATGTTTCATAAGAAAGATGTTTGGAATTATAAGGAGGAAAAAAGAAATACTAAAGGTGCATACGTAGGAGGAAAAAGAGGTAAAAGAACAGTTTGGAAGGAGGATGAATGAGGGGACTTACAAGGTAATAGGAAAGCAGGGAAGCGGGGGAAGGTTAAGAAATGAGAATAAGAACCTGGGTAGAATAAGAATAGGGATGAGATTGCTTTTGTGACTGATGAAAGGGATGTGAGGTGTGGAAAGAACACTTTGAGAATCTGTATAATATTAATAGTAATGAGAGGTGATAGTGAATGTATGTGGGGTTTGATGGGGCAAGAAGAATAGGTATTTTGGGGATGAGTTAATTAGTAGGGAGGAGGTAATGGGTAAGTGAAAAGTTGAGAAGAATGAGTAAAAATCTGCGGGTATAGATGAAATTACTGGTGAGAAATGATCAAACGGAGGCGAGATAGTGATTGACTGGATTTGGAAGTTGTGTAATAAGCGTTTATGGAGGGTATAGTAGGGAGTGGAGGAGAGCAGTAATAGTACCCTTATATAAGGGTAAGGGAGATAAAAGGGGGCATGCAGAATTATAGGGAATTAGTTTATTGAAGTGTTGTAGGAAAGATATATGCAGGTATTTTAGTCGAAAGAGTGGGCGTCGAGTGACTGATGGACTGATTGGTGAAGAACAAGGTGCATTTAGGGTGGTAGAGGATAGTATTGGATCAAATCTTTTGCACAGTAATGACTACGAGAGAGAAAATGAGGGAGAAAAGAAGAATAAATTGTATTTAGGTTTTATGGATTTGCAACAGGCGTATGATAGGATTAATAGGGAAGCTCTATGGCAGGTGTTAGTAATATATGGTGTTGGTGGTAGGCTTCTGAATGGAATTAAAAGTATATATGTAAGATAGTGAAGGCGTGATGTAAGAATAAATAGTGTCAAAAGTGATTGGTTTATTTAGTAGTGGAGTGAGGCAGGGATATTGTTATGTCTCCTTGGTTAATTAATTTGTATATGGATGGGTTATGAAAGGATTAGAATGGGGGTTGCAATAAATGGTGTCAGAATGATGGAGAATGGAGGTGAGTGGAGGGGGTGCCCTATTATATGCGGATGATTCGGTTTTGTGTGTGGTAGAATCTGAAGAGAGTTTAAGTAGAGAAATTTGGTAGAGATTGTGTAGGAATGGTTTGAAAGTTAATGAATAAGAAGAGCGAGTTATGTGGTTGTAGTGAGATAGTCCTCAGTGTGAAGTTATGTTAGATGGTGAGAAGCTGGAACAGAAGGTGTCTGAGGTTTAAATATTTAGGATATATGTTGGATGATGAAAAAGGAACCCAACGGATGATGCAAAGTGTAGTAGGAAAGTTGTGAATGGTAGGAAAGGTGGCTGGTGCAATTAAATCGTTGGTGGATGTGAAGGGACTAAGTCTTGAGTGCGCTAGGGTCTTACATGAGGGTATGTTGTTACCTGTGTTAATGTATAGTAGTGAGACTATGGTCTGGAATAAGAAGTATAGATCTAAAGTTCAATGTGTTTGGACAACCTTAGGGGTTTTTAGGTGTGAAAAGAATTGATAAAGAGAGGAATGAACGTATTAGAGAGAGATGTGGTGTGAAGAAAGGGGTAAATAAGAAAATAAATGAAAGTACGTTGAGATGGTTTGGTCATGTGGAAAGGATGGATGATAGTCGGTTGGTTAAGCGGATGTATAGTGGTGAGTGTGTTGGGAATCGACCGGCTGGGAGACCGAAGAAAAAATGGATGGATGCAGTGAAGGAATGCCTGGAGGAAAGAAATGTGAGTTTGGTAGAGGCGAGAAGAATGGTGGTTGATAGGAATGAATGGCGGGGTGTTGTGAGGGGGCGTGGCTGTGGCCCACCTGGGTCAAGGGATGAACCCTGCACCTGACGATTTACATAGTATTAGTGAGGATCCGTCGCGGTCCCATGAAGCTCTAGGGTGGATTTTCTGACGGCGACGGGTTCCCGCTAATTGATATTGAGAGGGCGGTAAGGCTGGGCTTTCTTTTCGACTGTGTCATGTTCTTCTATTACTTTTCTTTTCCGATGCAATAACGCACCTTACCCTCATTCTTGGGGAGAGAGGAGGATAATAATAATAATAATAATAATAATAATAATATATATATATATATATATATATATATATATATATATATATATATATATATATATATATATATATATATTTTTTTTATATATATATATATATTTATAGATAAGTATTGATTTTATAACTATGTTTGGAACATCATCTAAATTTTATCTCAAATGGAATTTGAATAAAGAGAGTATTAAACACTTAATGATGAACAGAATCAAACATAAAACATGGATCAACCTTTTGAAAAATATTCACCCTGAAGGTTCAAAAGGTTAGTAGTTTTCTGTTTATTTGTATTATCATTAATGCCTGCATGTGTTATTACGTATTTCAAATTAGTAATTAATCATTAAGTATGAAGTAATGGTCATATTTACATGTGTAAATAATTTTATCATAGTATTTTTGAATTGGTTTTTCACTCCACCATTATTTTTATTTTATAGCTATGAAATCAAATATATGTACGCAAATGTTTTCATTTCAAATATAAGTTATAAGAAAAGGTTCAAGTCGTTTTTAGTGGCATAATTTTAGGAATGGGTGTAAGTCTCCTTCAGTGGCACTCGGTTTTTAGTAGGAATAGACATCCCATTTTTTTTATTCAGAGATGAGGTTGTAGTTGGAATCTTTTATCAAACAATTTTTTTAAATTATAGTGGAAATTGGGCTCGTATAATAAAATGGGGATTTAACAGTTTTGATTTCTTTAATCGTGACTGACATCTCGTGCTAATATTTACATAATGAATTGATAATATCTGGCATTTAAGTTAAAGGAATATTTTGAATAAAGTAGAAATTTATTTATATAAAAAGGGGAAATTGTAAGAAGTTAATGTAGTTATAAAGTTGGATTTGATAATTGTAATGGTAATTTTTCCAGTACGTATTTAGGCAGTGTTATTGCTTATGTTATTTCGAGGATTGATATTTTTGTTTAAATAGCCAAAGTTTTTTAAACCAAATTTGTAAAATCCAGCTATATTTTTTTCTTTCAAAATTTCCCTTTATAGGAGAAGATGCTGTTCTTCTGTATTTATTACCCCTGCTGCTAAAACCCAAAAAAGTCGCACTTCCATCCAAAAAGAATACAAATTGGAAACCTTCGAAAGGTGACATGCAAGAGGCTTTCATGATTCATGCTCTGGTAATTTTATTATTTAGTTTTATATTATACTTTTTACTAAATTAAAAATATATTCCCTTTTTACTTTTATTACTCACAATATCCCTTAAAAAGTTAAAATGTTAATTTTATGATTTATTCCATTTTAATAATGCATTTCTTTTTCAGAATGCTGAGGATATTAGTATTATGATTTATTCCATTCTAATATTAATGCATTTCTTTTTCAGATTGCAGATGATATTCCTAACATCATTTCTCGAAGACAGGAAAAGCTTGGGGAGATGTCATTACACATGCAGCCATTTGTAATTATTGAGGGAGAAGATCTTCTGAATGCAGTGCATTACTACGTGGTTATGAATAAAGTGCTATACAGATTTGATTCACCCTTAAATGCAATTGAAAACTGCTTTAAAGCTTTTCATGTTTTCCACCTTCAATACCCTATGGAATCTGAAAGTGTTTGGTTATTTATACAGAAGTTCTTTTTTGAAATTACAACTGAGTGGGATAAGACAGTTTCTGATGTGTGCGAATTAATTTCAGATATAACATCATATAATACTGACGAAATTTCGGATTAAAATTTTGATAACCTTAAAATTTATAGTTAGAAAATGGAAATTGCTAAATTTAGTTTTGTTTGCTTTTATTGTAAGAGAAAAGTACCTAGTGATTCTAGTTTGATATTACATTTGCAAGTTTTTCACCCAGAGCAGTATTCTCAAAGTAAATTTATATGTGGGCAAGGTAATTGCCAAAAGCAATTTTGTTTAAAATGGCCCTTTAAAAGACATTTGAAAAAACATCTTTCCAATTTAAAAGTTATAAACTCTAATCAAAATTACAAAAAAACAAAACAAAATTCACAAAATGATTTTATTAGTTCTAATAATGATAATCTTTTAGAGTCTTCAAGCGGTGCTTCCAGTAACATTATTCAATCTACTTTAATACGTCAAAATATTAATCTATCTAATGATAAATTTTCTCATCCTTTAGAAATGAAAGACGAATGTCAAGTCTCTTTTTTAGAATATGATGTTTCAGCCCTACAAAGTAAATTCGAGGAAGAAATTCTGCAATTTGTCTCTCAAAAATTTCATAATGATTTTGCATCAAGAAAGAAAATTAGAGAGGAAATATTCCAAGCTGAGAATTTAATTTTTAATTCATCATTCTTGCCCTTGCTTAAACACAAAATTCTTTCTACTTTTCGTGATATGGACTCGCATGCTCTAGAACAGGTTTTTAATAGCGTTCAAAATCCATTTTCAGTATTTCGTACTGAATTTTTAACTTTAAAGTATCTACGTAAAAAAGAGGTGTATGTTGATCCTCAGCTTATAACGATAGGATATAAAACCAAACTGAAGAAATATAAACTTAAAACAGTCATAGAAAAAGTTCCCATTCGTATTTGTTATATTCCTATTATCGATACCTTAAAATGTTTGTTCTCGATGGACAACGTTTATGATATTGCATGTAAATACATGGATTCTTGTTCAGAGTCTGTACTTTTAAATGATATTAGTAATGGGAATATGGCCACTAGTAAATTAAATTACCCAGGAAGAAGAATTTTTCCACTCCTTCTTTACTATGATGATTTTGAATGTGGCAATCCATTGGGTTCACATGCTGGTAAGAACAAAATAGGAGCATTTTACTTTTCTGTTCGATGTTTTCCTAAAGAGTTTCAATCGCGATTAGAAAATATTTTTTTATTAATGTTATCTTATTCATCAGATATGCGAATGTTTGATAACGAAATTATTTTCAACAAGATGATAAAAGATTTAAATTATTTGCAAGCAGAAGGTATTGAAGTGAAAATCGGTAATGGAAACTTTAAAATTTATTTTCAACTGATATCACTTATTGGTGATAATTTAGCTATGAATACAATTGGAGGGTTTGTTCAAAGTTTTAATGCGAATTATTACTGTAGGCATTGTAAAGCGAGTAAGGAAATCTTGCAAAGACAAATGACGGAAGACATTTTATTACTGAGGAGGAAAGATGAATATGAAAGAGAGGTATTATTAAATACGCCTTCAGAAACTGGTATAAGATCTGAATGCATTTTTAATAAAGTTTCAAATTTTCATATATTGGACAATGTTATTGGTGATTTAATGCACGATATAACTGAGGGTGTTTGTAATTTTGATTTGAGTAAAATCATACTTTTTTATGTAAATGTAAATATTTTTTCACTTGAAACTTTAAATAATAGGATTCGTTTTTACAGTTACGGAGAAAATGAAGCTGCAGTACCTTGCATAAAACACGAAAATTTAGTCAAAGATTCATTAGGTTTTTCTGCATCGGAAATGATTTCCTTTGTAAATATATTTCCTTACCTTATAGGAAGTTATATACCATGCAGTGACAAACATTGGCAATTGTATTTGATACTTAGACAAATTTTAGATATTTTATTTTCAAGCACACTTCAATATCGAATTCATGTTTTACTGTCTACTCTTATTTCAGAACATCATGAAATGTATTTAAATTTATTTTCAGATTCTAATTTAAAGCCTAAACATCATTTTATGGTGCACTATCCGCGGATGGTTTGTGAATATGGTCCTCTTATTAATTTATGGTGTATGAGATTTGAAGCGAAACATAGAGAGTTGAAATTAATTAGTAATACTAGTCAGTGTAGAAGAAATCTACTTAAAACAATTGCTACTAAATATCAATTAAAATTTTCTTATCGTTTAATTTCCAACAGATGTTTGGATGATACTCTTGTCTGTGGAGAAAAAATAAATGTAATGGATTTTCCTGAAATAGTACGTCTTAATGCAAGTTTATCAACTTATGGGGAAAGGTTTAATGCTTATCGTCGTGTTATTTTTAATGGCCGTACCTATAAATCAAAATATTTTTTGTTTAATGCACTTAAAGATGATATGCCAATATTTTTTGAAATAATTTACATTTTTGTTTATGATCCTCCCCGTTTAATATTTTGTGGTAAGCCATACAGAACGCTTGAATTTAACACTCATTTTCATGCTTATGAAATTGAGAAACCCGAAAATAAAAGTCTATCACTATCATGTCTTTCCGAGTGTGTCGATTATAACTCCTATAAGTTGAATTTTATTGGTGGTAAAAAATTTTTAAGTGGAATCTTTAATATATGATAAATACTTTATTATTATGATTATTATTATTCTTTATGATTATTATTCTTTATGATTATTATTATTATTATGATTATTATTATTATTATTATTATATTCAGTTAAAAAATGTTCTGTAGTCTTTATTTTCGTTTCTATTATATAAATCATTTGCACCTGTTTTTTTTTCATCCTCTGTTGCCAATTATGTTAACACTTGAGCATTGAAGTACTTTCTTTGCTCTAATTATAATTTGTAAGCAATGTATATTTTGTTACATAAAATTTATTTCAAATATCTGAAAAGGTAAATGTAAAATTAACTTAACTCTGATTTACTTAATTGTGATAATTAGTAATTTAAAATCTGTAATTTCAATTACGATTATTCCTTACAAAAAAAATATAAAAAATTGCACAAGCATTGTATTTTATTTATGAAGATCATATTTTCTTTATCAGTTGTTAATATTTGGTTTTGAAAACTGATTAGTTAACGATAATTACAATTTGTAAGTTTAATGGAAAATTCACAGGCTAAAACTTTTTAATTTAATCGGAATAGTTAACGGTACAAATAACTTTAATATGAAACACATTTTTTTTGTGATATTAACCTACTGAAGAGCTCATTTTTATATAGAATTTTATTATTTTAGGTGTTCAGTATCGATTGATCTGAGATTTTCTTTGTGATAAAATTAATTGTAAAAATTTAATCACTATTTAAAATGTAAATATAAAGGAAAATAGATTTGGTGATTCAGCAGATTATAGTTATTTGTACCGTTAATTTTTCCTATTAATTTAACTTTTGGCAAGTGAATTCTCCATTATACCTACAGAGTTTAATTTTCCTAACTAAATCAGTATTTCGCTTTGACCAAATATTTACAGTGGATAAATAAAATATGATGATCATAAATAAATCAAATCAACAAAGTTTACTGTAGAGTACAGTAATATATTTGTTGCAACTAATATAAGAATGCTATAGTTACAAATCTTTTGTTCTAGTAGCCAAATTCTAGCTCAAATGGAAATAAATATGTAGTAAATCCAACGAAAATATTGCTGTTGTAACTAAACATTATTTAGTAAATCTAACCATATTTGTTGCTAAGGTAACCAATATTCCCACTTAGATTCCTAATAAATGTTTTGGTTAACCGAATCAAAATCTTTTGTCCTAGTGACCAAATTCTAGCACAAACAAATAAATATTTAGTAAATCTAACTAAACTTTATGTAACTAAAAATAATTAATTAGTAAATCTAACCAAAATTCAGTTGCAATTGCCAAATTCCAAATTCCCACTTTGATTCCTAATAAATGTTTTGGTTAACCGAATCACAATCCTTTGTCCTAGTGACCAAATTCTAGCACAAACAAATAAATATTTAGTAAATCCAACGAAACTTTTGCAGTTATAACTATACATTATGTAACTAAAAATAATTATTTAGTAAATCTAACCAAAATTCAGTTGCAATTGCCAAATTCCAAATTCCCACTTTGATTGCTAATAAATGTTTTGGTTAACCGAACAAAATATTTGATCATGATAAATAAATCAAACAGGTTATTACAAATAAATTTTGATTGTGAGAATCAATAGTGTTGTTGATGCAACTAAAGTTTTGTGGTCCTTGTAACTAATTTCAGTTTTGTTGATGATGATTTGATAATCACAACCAAATAAATTGACTAAATGTTCGTTAGTGTAAGAAATATTTGGTTAC